>JAEMWC010000189.1:65000-192500 GCA_016490735.1 Pachyseris speciosa
CTACGTGAGCAAATCATCAATACAAACTCTATGTCAAACCAGCAAGACTTAATTGTAATAAACATTCATTTTCGTTAGGATTGTCAAATTATGGAATGATTTACCGGGTGATATTGTAGAAGCTGATAGCTTTCAGCATTTTAAATCTAAGCTCAAATTGTACTTAAATATTTGATTGTAAAGATCTTGATTTATATTGTTCTTTTTTTTAAAGGGAGTTTTCATATAGGGTTTTGTTATAACCTCTTGTAAAATTCATTAATAATTCATAAGACTAACGACCAATCTACGGGTAGTATTTGAGTCACATGTATACCTCTCTAAACCCCAATAAAAATTATTAACTTTCATAAAGGTGTCCTGCTCCGCTAATTAGTATGCATTAACTTTGATACAGATTTCTACTTATTAACATTACAAACACGGCAAACACAATCTATTGTTTCATTTCACAAGTAACATAAAATATTCGCGTCCGACCTTTATGGGCTTAGCCTCCTTCGCAGACGTCTTTGGGCTTGTCACGCGTTCCTTGCCCACGAACGTCTGCTGAACTGAACTAACACTTCCGTTCGCGGCGGTTAGCCAATCATAGTTCGTTTTCCAATTTATGGAAAGTAGGACTTCGACCCCTGGATTATTTTCACAGACGGTGCACGTGAATCGGGTGTCGATTTCCATTCTTACGCAGCTCGTTATTGGTTTCTTCAAAACAAAGGCTAACCGTCGCCGAACGGAAGTGGCAGTTCAGTTCAGCAGACGTTCGTGGGCAAGGAACTCGTGACGAGCCCAAAGACGTCTGCGAAGGAGGCTATTATGGGCTTTAAAACGGCTCGCCTGCGGCTCACCGTTTTAACTGCCCATAAAGGTCTCCCGCTCACATTTTATGTATTACGTAACGTCCTTTTCTGGAAGCATTTTTCTTCTTAGTTTTTAAATTGTAAATATAGTTTGCTTCTGGAATAAATTAAGTATGTATGTAAGTATGTAAAGGGTACGGTTTTCGGGGTCTTGAATCTTAAACAGGGTACACAAGTTCACTATCTAGCGACTTGAACAGGGAGTTTTTGTGGACTTGAAACCTTGAACAGGATGTAATTTTTGCCATCTGTAAACAAAAAATACTTTGACAGCTGAGTTTATCTTTTGTCTCACGATTGGGTCACAAAGATGTGGATCGCGATGTTTCGACCGCTATACTGCTGGTCTTCATCGGGCGATGGTGCCGACCGGTTAGCTCAGTGGTAGAGCACCGGACTACCGTGCGGGAGGTCGCGGGTTCAAAACCTCGGCCGGACCAACACTCAGGGTCTTTAAATAATTGAGGAGAAAGTGCTGCCTTTGTAATGACATCTACAAACGGTTAGACTTTCTAGTCTTCTCGGATAAGGACGATAAACCGTAGGCCCCGTCTCACAACTCTTCATAATTCTCTGATTCTGTGGGACGTAAAAGAACCACTAGGGACGTAACAAAACTCTGGCTGTGACCACCCCTAGTGCTGACCTTGTTCCAGTGGCCGGCTTGGCGTGATGTCCCAAAAAGGCTTATGGTGTATGAGGCCACACGCATAACAGCCATAAGTCAATGGGACTTTGCCGAGTGCTGAAATCATCATGTAGATGTAGATCGTGATTGGTACGTTTCGATCCTCGCTTAGGCTATTGTTGATTGGAGGATTTCGATCCTTGTCGTTCAGACTAGAAATTGTTCCCTCAGCGGTCCGCTTTGGTACTGATCGGCTGTGGTGTTGTCTGATCGTGGGCGTCCACGCTTCAGGAATTTCAATTCCACTGTGAATTATGTGAATAGCCTGTTTAACCCTACGGGTGTACCAATGTGGGTCTCGGTCAATAAATTTGACTTCGTCCCAGAGCGGATAATGTCCGGTCGCGTTGCTATGTTCTGAAACCACGGAGGATTGGGTTCAAGCAAGCCGTATGTCTCTATCGGGTTCCTTAATCCGTTCATGCATAGATCTTCCCGTCTCTCCAATATAAACCTTACCACATTCGCAGGGAATCTTGTAGACTACTCCGTCTTGTTTTACTGGGTTCTAGACTTATGGTTTTGATTCCTTTGTCAGAAAACGTTACTGAAAGCCTGGGGAACACTTGAGTAGTTTAGGTGGGGTGTGCCGCCCAAGCAAGAGACCTATTTTCGTGACCCCGTTTAAGTTGTTTTCACACACAGAAACTATTTTTTAATATTAAGGTGTTCGTCATCGTGGTTTCAAATAATAGCTGAGTTAATATGGCTGAGTTAATATAGCTATCAAATGATAACCGAGCATGAGTTAATGATAGCAGAGCTAAACACCTCATAACAAAACCATCAGTTATCTCTCATGAAAAGAAACACCCCTCATCGGTCCTTGTTTCCAACGGTTATCTGTTTTCGTTTGTAAAAAATTTTACGAAAACCAAGGGACGAACAACCACTAAAGAACCTGAACCCGAAATTAAATCTACTGTGGTTCTGCCATACGTCAAAGGCACATCGGAGGCTCTTCGCCGTTGCCTACAACAAGAAGGCATACGGACTGTTTTCAGATCTGACACAACTCTTAGATCACACCTAGTGCGACCTAAGGACATTGTCGATCCAGTAAAACAAGACGGAGTAGTCTACAAGATTCCCTGCGAATGTGGTAAGGTTTATATTGGAGAGACGGGAAGATCTATGCATGAACGGATTAAGGAACCCGATAGAGACATACGGCTTGCTTGAACCCAATCCTCCGTGGTTTCAGAGTGATTTATAATTCATTTTCCGAGTTCAGTGGCTCATAACCACTTTGGTTATTTATAAGCGTTAAGGAAATATATCGAAGGAGGCATAACAATAGGACCTACAAAGGTCGGTGGTGTGGTCAGAAAGCGCGGCAGCCGATAAACTACAGGCAACTACAGAAAGAGGAATCTAAACTGTTCAGGATGAGACTGCAATTTACCGTTACAGCGGCCAACGACATTCCTTCCTGCGTACGTGCGTGAGATAAATTTATTCGGTTATCTTTTCGCGGGTTTGGCGAAGTGGAGATTCAGATTAACGTGAGCTACCCTGACAGGAAAGGTAGGCTTATTTGTCCTTTTTGTTGTTCTTTTTTACTCCGATCCATGTGCTGTGTGAAGATTCAAACTATCTGTAGTGTATTTGCATTGTGGACGGTTCCCGGTATTTTGAATCTGACCATTGTTCGCGCCATCGTGGCTTGTTTATGCCATTTGTCATCCCATTGTGAAGCCAACCCTGTGCGTCGATTTGTTTCATTTTCCTCCAGAACACTAAAAATACCAGATCTGCTTGGAACTGGTTTACGTAGACGTTGTTGTACTCTTATTTATGTGATTGTTTTGCTTATCGTCCTTATCAATCCACGCTGCTTGGAGATCGGCGAGTTGTTTCATTAAAATCGATTCACGGATCGCCATATGTAAGCTTTATACTGAGATTATCTCGCGCTGTAGGGTTTCATTTCATTTATTTCCAGCCCTTACCTAAAGAAGTCACTGCACTGAAAGTGTAGATTAAAGTTAAACTCCTTTCTCAAATATCTCCTCTGAAGAATGTGTTGATGTTATTTTTGAGCTGTTTTAAGGTTAACGCGCCATTGGAGTACAAGCAAAGCGAGGAAATGCGGTGGAATGTTCTGTTTTATATCAGCCGGTTTTGGTATACATCAAAATTTTGTTTTCCAAGCAAGAAATTGTTGATTAGTTAACATTTGAAAGCACTTTGGGGTGTGAAAATAGGCCATTGTGCACTTGAAGTATGCATATATTTTAATTAATTATCATACATTATTATGAGTGAAGGCCTTTGAACCCTTCACCTGTGCCCCAATCCTTGTGGGATTTTTGTTGTTGTCTGTTTACCATTTGTGTGTATTGTTTTGTTATGTATTGTTAGTTATAAAATATGAGTGTAGATAATATTATGTAGCCATATGTTTGTTTTTTTACTATTGTCACTGAAAAGCCTTTTTTAATGTTATATTTTCAGGGAGCTGTAATAAATTATGTATGTATTTAAAGAGGGGGAAAAGGGTTATTGCGTGATATGGGATTACATGTTTTAAATTTCCCATGACCAGTGAAAATAAGAATAAAGTCTGCGATCCACATAAAGTCTTGCGATCCACATCTTTGTGACTCAATCGTGAGACAAAAAATTAACTCAGCTATCATTTGAAACCACGATGAACACCTTTCATAATAAAGTCTGTGAACTGTGAATTTTTGCCTTGTAGTGTCTGCAAAACGTGAACATGGGATTTTAATGCATATTGTTTCTAGTTTTTTATGTTTGTGACAAGTGTGCAGGCCCCTCCCCCCTCCCCCTCTGTAAAGGTTCCGAAGGTGAACATTGATAGAGCGTAACATTACCTATCACTAGAACAGTTGTACAATTTAACATTACATACTAGTAGCAAGGTTGAAATTTCAAGTAAAACCAGTCATTGTGAATGAAATAAATACTTTTTTTTGTCCACTTTTATTAATCACATACCACACTCTACTTACTTACATTCCGTATTACCTACTAGCTTACATGACATGATATTTGCACAGTACTTAATACCATACTTGCTTACTACACTTCACTTATATTGCACATAGCACTTATACTAGTATACCATACCTACATCGTACATGTGACTTACTACATTACACACAATACAGAGGTTATTTATAAAAACAATACGCGACCTTACAACGAAAACTAACCTACTTACAACACAGTAATCAAGTCCCGCGTACAACAGTGGCAGCCATACCATTTCCACCATTTGAATCACTTCATATGCAAGGGACTATCTAAGTCGAGACCATTTCACTTCAAAAGCCCTAACTGTGTTATTTTCTAGGGCTGCTTGTTTTTCCACTTTCATAGCTATCTTAACTACCTGTATAAACATTTCCAGCTTTGGTAAAGAGCTTTTAAACTTGCAAGTGTATATGTAGGATCTAGCAATAAGAATGATCTGGTGTACAAGGAGATCTGATATATTGTCAATAAGGCCCAAGCAGAAAGAAGGGGAGAGCTTAAAGTTTTCAAGATCCTTAAAATTTTGGGTTATCCATTCGAAAGTTCTTTCCCAAAAAAGCTTTGTATGTCTGCAGTTCCAAAAAAGATGCATCAGAGTTTCCGCAGTTTCTTTGCAAAAGGAACATAGGTCAGTTTGCTCTAGTCCAATTTTACATAAAAAGTCATTTGTAGCAATCCTCCTGTGTAAAAGTTTAAACTGAAATACTCTGAGTTTAGAGTCCCTTGTACAGAGAAACGGTAATTGATAAGATTTTTTCCAATCAACAGTTACATTTCCAAATGGTTGAATTTCCCGTTTCCATTTTTCCTCCGTTCTTGAAGGATGGGTAGCCTTTTTTTCGATAAGCAGCTTATAAAGTTTTTTAACAACTTTTTGCGAGGACTGTATAGTCTCAACCGCACTCTCTGTATGGGGTTTATCAGTTTCTAGCAAGCAACTCTTATATTGTTTTAGGGAAGATTGAATTTTATAATACTCCAGATAGTTGGTTTTAATCTGAAATTTGTTTTCAAAAACATCAAAACTTAAGAAATCCTGTTTAATATCTACAAGGTCCTTGACCACCGTCACTCCGGCCTCCAACCAAGACGGGTGAAAAAGAGGTTGGTTTCCGATTCTGATTAATGAATTCTGCCAGATGTACGAGTTCATAAAATCTAAATTTTCCTCTCTATAGTTAAGGTTTGTCCAGTGTTCAAGAACTTCTTTTAAGAAGGGGTCAGTTAGATCAAGACTTGCAGCATCCTGTGTGCTAAGATTACTTAAAAACACCAACTTGCCTCCGAATTTTTCTAAATAGTAGTCAAAGAAGAGCTTCCACTTAGCATGATTATCGTCATTGAAATAGCCTTGTATCCATTTCAGTTTTAATGATTTGTTGAAACTTTCGATGTCAATCATCTTTAGCCCTCCTTTGTCGTAGTCATTAATCATTTCCGATCTTTTGATTTTGTCGTTTTTCGCATCCCAGAGGAACTCGTGTAACAGGGAATTGATTTCTTTCAGCGCGCCGTGTGCACGTACACCAACTGTGACACTGCTACACTTTTCAAAACGGTAATTTTATCCAAAAGAGTAAGTCGTCTGGCCAACCAGCTTCCTATAATCTTCTTTAATTTATCAATTTTCTCCTGGATATTACTGAAGATGAAGTTCATTTCTCCGGTCGAAAGTTCTTAAGAAAGAAGTTCTTAAGAGAGAAGATTGTGAGCCATCCAAAATTAAGGTTGTGTCATCTGCGTACTGGGACAGTTTGCATTCAGTATTAAGGATCTTTATTCCGCGGACGCCGTTATCTGTTCTCACCGCATTACCTAGAATTTCTGTGCAAAGTATGAACAAATAAGGGGAGAGTGGACAGCCTTGTCTCACACCGCGATGTAAAGTGAAAAACTCAGAAGCCCAACCATTGTTTTGAATGCTGCTACTAATATCCGTATAAAAAAGTTTTATCCAAGTCATTAAAGATTTTCCGAAGTTATAATATTGGAGGGTTTTGTGAATAAAGGACCATTCTAAGCTGTCAAAGGCCTTCTCGAAGTCAATGAATAGTAATAGCCCCGGAATTTGTTCTTTATTCGTGAAATTTATCAGACTATCTATCAGCCTAATGTTTTCTCTGATAAATCTATTCTTCATGAAGCCGGTTTGATCATTATTGATTATTTTTGGCAAAACTTTTCTAATTCGAGAAGCGATACTTTTCGTGGCTATCTTATAATCACAGTTGAGCAGAGTGATCGGCCTCCAGTTCTTCAGTTGATCGGTAGGTTTGTTCTTTTTCAGTATGAGGGAGATCAGACCTCTTCTTTGAGACACTGACAGTAGGCCCTTTTCATATGAATTGTTTAAGGCATTTATGAGATATGGATTAACATCACTCCAGAATCTTTTATAGAATTCGGCTGGCAAACCGTCAGTTCCAGGGCTCTTGTTCGGTTCCATAGATTTGAGGCTTTCTAAGCATTCAGTTTCAGTTAAGAGACCTTCGCACTCTTCTTGTTCAAGCACATTGAGAGTAAGAGCGTTTCCTTTGGGAAAGAAAATATCCTCGGGGGCCTCCAGATTTGGAAAACTTGAAGAATATAATTTTTGATAAAAGCATTTTGCTTCTTTTAGGATGTCACTGTCCTTGTAGATGATACTATCGTCACTTATTGCTTATTTGCAAATGTTTAATTGTTTTTTCGTTGAAGTGGCGTTTTTCTAGAGTTAGAAAATACTTTGTGTTTTTCTCTCCTTCATTGTACCAACGGGATTTGGATCGTCATATGGCCCCATGGGTTTTGTATTTTACAATTTCTTCTGGGTGATATAGGAGTTGTTATATTTCGTCGAATCTCGCAGTCTTTGTTTTGCTTTCAGCACCGTACTAACTGACTAACCTGAATAAAATTTACAACAAATTATTTTACATGGAGTGTTATTGTTTAATTATTTACATTCTTGTAATCCACACATACCTATTCTGTATATATAATAGACCACATGGGCTGCATTATTTCACACGGACTGCAACTTCTCAACAATTATTCCTTCCTCACTCCAGGTCAAATATAAGAAAATTTTGCTCTACTGTTATTGGAAAATATTTTTGGAATGATCTTCCTTTTTCCATTCGCAGTATTCCATCAAAAATCAATTTTAAAAAAAGCAATTTTCAAATATTATTTGGCTCAGTACTAATCTCCTTGTTTTGTGCCATGATGTATCTTTGTGTGTCTGTGTGTGTGTGCTTATATGCTTTTTGTAATAAGCTATAGATATTAATAAATATATATTTTAGGAGACTATTGTGTGCTTATATGGTTTTTGTAATAAGCTATAGATATTAATAATTAAATATTATTTAGGGTACTAATTAGTTCATGCCATATCATGCCCTTCTCCATTCTATTTTTTTTTACCTTGTATTTATTATTAAAGTTACTCTTAATATAATCTGAATGGAGAAAACAATAGAATGAAATGAAAAAACGCAATGAAAATATAATGGACCTTATTGCTTGTACATTAAATATTTTCCCAATACAGAGCATGTGATGATACTCGGGAGATTTGATCCTTTGTCTTGTTCATTAAGAAGAGTGCATGCAGACATATTCATGCTTGCATGCACTCTTTTTAATGAATGAGACAGGGTCAAATCTCTTGAGTATTATCACATGATCTGAATTGGGAAAACAATGTACAGTACAAGCGAATACGGTCTATTATATGTCAGTTATGTTAATTTCTTCACATTCGACAATGATAAAATGGAGTCTTCGAAAGCATGAAACATTTAGTAGTTAATTTTCTTTGAACAAACTATTTAATTAGTTTCATTAACTATTCAATCGGCCTGGTAATAGAAACAAATGAAATTCATAATTGTGATGAATACAAGTCTCACGAAAAAGTTTACTACAATAGCAGTAAAAGTCTCATGTGCAACCGGTTTGAGACTTTAATACAGGGACTGTAAAAATTAATTTTTATTGTTTATTGGTGTAATATAGTAATAAATTTTGTGATTTTAAGTTTCATGCAGTCTATTTTTGGCAAATACGGTATTAACTTTCACAATTTATTTGAATCACAACACAGAATTTATGTGCAAAAAAATTAGTAGGAATAAGGTATCAACTCAGAGTTAGAGTTTTTCCTCTATGTTATTCCACTTTAAGAGTTCAAGTCCTGAAAATATGATTGTATTGTTTTAATGATAATAATAATGTTGAAAATTTATATAGCACAACTTTCCATAAAAATGATCAAGTGTGCTTTACATGTTTAAAAATGAATATGAAAATTTTACAATAATTGGTAAAAAGATTAAAAAATAAAAATAAAATAAAATACAAATGAAAAAATTATGTTCAAGTTAATTAAAGGCCATCTTAAAATAATGTGTCTTTAACCCATTGGCACCCATGCCGGCCAAAACCGGCCGTAAAAAACTCCCATGCTTCAAAACATTGCAACTTTCTCAATCGCACGAATATTGCCTTAACTGTTAGTTGTGAGCACGAAATGGAATGCCCTTTAAATTTGGATATCCAATAAATGCAAGAAACGTAGTGATTTTTACCAAAGATGGCCTTTTGAATTTGGACAAGAACGAAACTGACCGTTTTTAACGTCAAAGAGAAACCACAAAAATGCCCCTTTTTGCCTTCTGTTTTTTAAGGAAATCATCGCCGAAAAACCAAACTTCAACCATCATAACGAAATTCAGTCCTTTTTCTAGCTTAGAAATGACTTTTTTTGTTCATATTCTTCTCCCGAGCGTAGATACAGCCTTTTGTTCCAGTGCATTCGGGCCTTTCCGCAATTTTCAACATCTAGACCACATTGCATGCTGGGAAATGGCGAGAATTTTTGACAGCACCCGTTCCTTCTCCCAATTCTTTCACATATAAACTAAGTCTACAGCCACTCCGACCTACTGCCAAAAATTCCTGCTTGTGGTCATCTTCAGTACACAGAAATTCCAAAATATGTGGCGGTAGGTCGAGAAATTCATCAATAGTCAAGTCCCAAAGGTACTAAGTGTTCGACCGGCCAAATTCCCAGTTCGTCGAGTAACAAGCCAAATTCAACAACAAAGTACATCACCTTGCTCGATTCTTTGAGAAAGTGGACTCTTAGCTACCGTCACGCTTAATGATGCTCATCAGGCAGCCGCTTAAGATGAAAAATGGCTGTAAATTTAGCAGAAATCGCAAGCAAACCGAACTTGGGCCATTGTTGTCGCTTCAAGGATAAAAAATAGCTACGTCAAAATGACGTTTTCAGAAACCTTGAGCCTCCAGTGGCTTAGGACAGCACCACTTTCCCTGGTAGTTCAAATAAAGAGTCATGAATTGCTATTCATCATTTATAGGTAGAAAATCACTCCGAAAATGTAAAAACAGCCAGTAGTCAATGGGTTAAACTTGGCTTAAAGGATTTAAATTTGTTTTGTTTCAAGTATGTAAGGGCAATGTTTTAGTCCAAAGACTAATCTTGTCGCATAGTTCTGTACGACAGTATCTGTAGTAATGTTTAATAAATGAGCAGGAGTGTTTTATCAAGTTTAAAACACGAGGCGCAGCCGAGTGTTTTAGAACTTGATAAAACACAAATTGCAAATTTATTGAACGCCTTAAAAAGCTTTACTGTACATCTATCCATTCTTACACTAAAATGTAGATTTTGGGTAATTTTGGCCCAGAAAATCGGATGTAAAATTAGCCGTGTCTTTATCAGATATAAAGACACTCATTAAAAATTAATTTCTTTTCTATTTCCTTCATGAATTATTAATGAGTTTTTTAAGTTTATTTTTACTTGATTTGGTTTTATTACTTCATACTGTGGAACAGTAGAACAGTCTTACTAGTAAAAATACAATAATTGTTTAATAATAAAAAAAGTGTCAATGTGATTATAAATAATCTTTGCATTCACAAATGCGAGGATCATTCTTCATTTGATTTCATTTCTGCGGTTCATTGTATGAGTCATTTCATATACATCGTTCACACTCTTCTCTTTCATGGGAACGTATGAACCCATAATTGACCTGCTCCTAACGTCAGTGGCTTCATAACTCAGTTGGTTAGAGCATTGCACCGGTATTGCGAGGTCACAGGTTCAAACCCTGTTGAAGTGCTGAATTTTTTTTAGGCTTCTTTCTGCAATTACATAAATTGCATTCACAACTGCAAGGACCATTCTTCATTTGATTTCATTTCCTCAGTTTGTTATGTGGTTAATTTCATATACATGATTCACACTCTTCTCTTTCACGGGAGCATATGAACCCACAATTGACCTGTTCCCAACTTCAGTGGCTTCAGCTCTGCTGGTTAGAGCATTGCACTGGTATTGCGAGGTCACAGGTTCAAACCCGTTGAAGTCGTGATTTTTTTCAGGCTTTTCGCAATTACATAAATTGTATTCACAACTGCGAGGAACATTCTTCATTTGATTATAAATAACTTAGTTTGACAACTTGCATACCATTCTCTGTGAATTTGTTGGACTGTGCTTTTGAATGTCTTTCTCAATACAATAAAGTGAAATACTAAAAAAAAAATGAACAAAATGTTGAGCTCTCTTGTTCTGTCTGTCTTGTTGATATGAGATTTGTGACAGTGGTTTTGCAATCTTGAAGGTTGAATCACTCAAAACTACTGTATACAGGGAAAACAAGGCATTCAGGCCCAATGTTATCAGGTTATTGAACAAGTTGGACTTTTACCACAAAGCTGCACTTGCCGTTTTTGGTTTGACAGAAGTAAGCCAAGAGTATGTTTTGGCCAAATATTGACTCAATTTGTTTGCTAGTTTTTGTGGCAACAAACACAACTTTGAAGATTCAGCTGTCGTAATTATCTCTTTTTGTCTTGGTTTGGATGACCTGTTTCATAGTTGTAGTATTGTGAGATCTGCTGCTGCAACAGTTACTGTAGGACAGCCCTGGTTTGCTCTCTTTTGTATTTGTAGCTTGAAATAAAGTCTCACTTTTCCTAGGTGTGGTGATTTGTTGTTACATTAATTGACAGTGCGATATGAAGTACTTTTAAGCATAACACTCACAACCAACAAGGAAGACCTGTTAAACAAGTCCTGTTGCTTCATGACTACAGGACTGTATTCAGTAGATGAATACCTACCCAGATGTGTATAACCTCTTTTATTATATCTCTCACCTAGTACGAGCGCTGTGATTTTTCAATTTTGCGGGCCGTATTCTACAGTACGGCGCGCTTGACTTAACCAGTTTTCTTTCCCGTGCGTCGAATTAACCTCAGAGATATAATAAATATCTTACTAACCTCATTTTCTTGGTCTGTACTGTAAGTTACGGATCCTCGTTTTTTGCCATTAATTCATGGCCCACGCGCTTCGCGCTTGGGCCATAAATCAACGGGAAAAACTCGGTCTGTAACTGACAGTACGGACCTTGAACTCGGTTAGTAAGAGGTATTTACTGATATTAGGTTTGATTCTTTTATTGGTAGTAAGGTTGTTTCCTGCAGGGAGAGCTGTCAATTTTTTTCAGAAAGTTCTTTTTAAATACAGAATGTAATGCGTAGATTCCTAATAATATCAAAGTGCCTTACCTCTCTAATACCAAGAAACAAAATGTAAATTATATTTTCATGGCACCTTTACCGGTAATTTTTTTTAGTTTTAAAATCTGTCTTATTTAACTTCCTACTGTTGGACTGATTTATGTTGTTAACAGCAACTTTACATTTTATTCTCTGTTGAAACTGTAGTACTGTATCTATGTAATGTACTGTGCAAATAAAGTGTAAAATCAAAGTGGCTATAAGCCACTGAACTCAGAAAATGAACTGAAACCACTTGTGGGTATATGGATTTTGATTCCTTCATTACTGAAAGCTCCAAAAGAAAATAGAATTGTATCGTCTCATAGGGTCAAATTTAAGTGTAACAGGTGTTCTGTTTATCCCAAACAACATTATCAAGAGCAGGTTCCTCTTCTGTATACCTTTCATTAGTCTGTTTAATGAGTGTGATTTTGGTTGTACAGTTTTTGTCTGACATATTATTTTTCTTCTGATATGAAGAATATATGCCAAGCATTATGCACTGGTCAGCTGATTCACAAAATGTTTAGCAGGAAGTGAAGGATTGAGCAGAGGAGTGAAATCAGCCTTACACTTATAACTCTCAAATTGGCAACTCGCCAATTTTCTGAGATAAAAAAATGTGTGTGATGCTATAGAAAAACTATATCTCACAGTACAAGTGGTATGGAAAATCAGCTATATGAAATACTAACCAAATTCCCACTTAACCCATGAAAATACCTTGAACATGTCACCAGCCACATCAAGAGTTGTGTAAATTGAACAATAAGTAATTTTCACATTAACTTGAATATTACATACCTTTACCATGAAGGGACTCTGGAGATTTAATTGCAGAAGGGGCAGGGGTCTCAAAGTCAAAGGTTAACAAGCTAAAATATTGCTGTTACCAGTAGGGTGGGTATGGGCAAAACAAATATCTTCTCCTGAAGGGGTGTGGATTTTTTTCTGGAACAACACAAAGTGATAAGAGAATCTTATCCTTTGCTTTCATTGCTTTGAACATTGGCAGTGTCTCAATGGTTTACATTTTTTTAAAACAGGGATTGGAAGCCGATGGATTGCCATGATAATCATCGTTACCACCCGTATGCTCCTCCAACAGATGCACACCATGAAATGCATCCAGGTAGAGAGTGGTACCGACGAGATCATGCCCCCTTTCCTAATGGTTACAGGGGAGGACAGAATGGTCGATACTTGAGTGGTCGTAGAGGAACAGGAACCCCTCGAACATTGGACAGAGACCATCTGTACCAGTCAGGGAGATTCAATGAGAGGCATTTTGATTCAAGATTTGAGATGCCACAACAAAGACCTCCTCCATGGTACCCAGGTAGATCAATGAATTATGGTCCACCACGACCAGCAACGAACTATCCCTTGGGGAACAACAGGGTACATTATAGAGGAGTTCGATACAGTCCCCAACCCAGGCTGAACTTCAAGAGTATAAGACCAGCCAGTTCACACCCCACAGGTTTTGTATAATACTTTTGAGAAGATTGTATTGGCAGGGCTGATGAGCACAGGCATAAGTATCACCAGTTGACTAGTGTCAATATTTCGAACTATTTATTTACTAATACCAAATGTTTTGAGACTGACTCACTTTAGATGTTAGTAACATTCAAAGTAAGTCAGTCTCAAAAAATTTAGTACTTATGTGTACCTGCTACTAGTCCACTGCAGTTAACGTTTGTGTATCTTGTCACTTGCAATAGTTTTAATTATGCAGGCATTGAAATTTTCTCTACATTTCAATGCAGTTGCATAATGCAGTGCTGTGGACAGCACTGTGAAACAAGTTGTACAACAACAACAATAACTTTATTAACCCTTATACTTGAGAAAAAATGAGTTTACATGAAATAAAAATTAGAACTAAAAGGGTGTTGGCTTCCTAAAATAACTAGAAAGTTAGCAAAGTTAGGAAGCCAAAGCCAAGTACTTGTAGAAAGGTGATGAGTGCTGTGTTGTATCTTCTAATTTTGTGAAAAGTAGACTTTTTAGTCTGCAACTTATGACT
Source organism: Pachyseris speciosa (assembly GCA_016490735.1). Taxonomy (NCBI): domain Eukaryota; kingdom Metazoa; phylum Cnidaria; class Anthozoa; order Scleractinia; family Pachyseridae; genus Pachyseris; species Pachyseris speciosa. The sequence continues at coordinate 79,174 of JAEMWC010000189.1, forward strand.
GAAAGAGGTGCTTGTTCATGCACACTTTGCATCACAAAAGCATTGTGTGGCAAGGTTTGGAAAAAATTGCGTTGTAAAATTCCAGCTCTAATGACATTCCTTTCCTTGTTTATCACTGGTGAGTATTTGTAACTGGGCAGGAGGAGTAGATAATTCTGTTCTTTACACTAAAATTTTCTGTAAATGTTTTTTGGTTGCACTGGGCTTCTTTTAAGTTTTGGGAATGTGCCTCTTCAGCCCTGCCATTATGTTGAAATTTCAAAGCATGATCAGTGTGCAGTTATAGAGCTAGGAGGACAGACCAGGCAGCCCAGGATGTCAAGTAAAACTAACAAGTCTGTTTTGACTGTGGTAAAAGAAACATGGCATTAAAGCTCATCGCTCATGCATTCTCTGACCTTAATAGAGTAATAGAAAATGATTAAATTACAATAAGTTAATGTAACAAAACAGTCGTTACCCTTTCTATGACATACCTTCTCAACACTGATTACTTGTCATACCATATTAATTAATTAATTAATTAAAAAAAATTGCAAGATCACTGCAAGCTGGCAAAATTAAATTTCATGCAAATACATGTAAAATCGGCAGAATTGTTATAGAAGTGCAATTAAAAGTAAGCAATTAGCCCATGTGATTAAAGTGCTAATCATCTGGAGTGAACATACTCCTTATTACAAAATTCAGCATTAACTATAACCCTGTCTTGTGTTTAGTGTTTAAATGTGTTTCTGTGTAACTGTGTGAGTAACAAAATGTGTTTAATGAACAGCAAGGCTTAGGTGTCTTGGACAAGGTTGCTGAACACAGGTTTTCATTCTGTTTCTTTCATTTTTCCTTTTTGGCAACCAGACCTTTAATGGCTAGCCAAAATGTATGTAAGTGCATCCAAAGTGTGGACTTTTTTTGGCAGTCTAGTTGAATTAAGTGCTGTTATAGTACAAGACTGAATAATAAACTATCACGAAAAATTGGGTTTTGTTAAAGTTTACTGGCAGTATTAGTTATAAACTTAATTTGAGCTTTTAGATTGTCCCATTGTTGCTTGTAAGAAAAAAAAATCACTTTTATTTACCCCTGAGAAAGCTGAAATCGCATTTCTGAGGACTAAGTGTTGTGCTTTGGGTTAGTTTTAATAAGTTTCCAATTAAAAAAAAAAAGAATTAAGAGACTTGATAGGCTGGAATGTCTTGGGATCTCATGAAAAAATAAGGAATCTGCTTTATGAATCCCATCTTTATTAAAGATACACTATTATGAAAGGTGTTTAAAGATACACTGTATGAACTATGTTAAACAATTTCAATAATAATTCATTAAGTTCAAAGAAACTTAGAGAAGAGTGACAGAGGTTTTGATACTGTCTAAATTAGCACAGATTTTTACAATTTCTTTGTTTTCTAGTTATTTTATGCCTTGTGTGAGAAGGTATCTCAAGCACTTACAGCCGTAGGTGTGTCAACAGGATATCAAACACCTTGGGTCGTGCCGTACCTCACTGAAGCATCCATTTGATTGATGGAGAAAACAAAAGACCAAGGTTGAAATCAATGGACCTCACCTTCCAAACAATGTAAACTATGGTTAAAAACAACTTCTAAAAACAAAGTATATCAGAGGCACAATGCTACCCAACACCTTGTTCAAAGAAAATTCATCAAATATATATGCTGTCTCATGCTTGATTGTATACAACATTCTTATTTTGAGGTAAGAAATGGCGCACCTTGCAATCCATAATGAGGGAAGCCAGATAATTGCTATAATATCAGGACTGTGTTAGTTCTTCTCAGTCCTTGCATTGGCATTGAAAACTGTGTTCAGCCACCTTGATGGAAAAGTGATGAGGGAATCAGTAACTGTTGGTTGTGTATCAGTTGTCTAAACATAACCTGGCAGTAATTTCTTCCATTGATAGGGAATTTTATCTCTTTGTTACATAGGTCAAGCACATGTTTCAAGTGTAACATCATCACCACCAACAAGTTCTGCAGGAAGTCCACAACACATTAACAACTTAAAGGCAAAGGCTACAGTCTCTGTGTGTCCTTCTCAACAGACAAGTGTTAGTTTAGCACAAAGGCAAACAAACTGTAACTCAGTGGGTGCTAGTGAGCCTTTATCACTGGATAAACAACCTCTTGCTATGGACATAAAAAATCCCTCAATTGCCAAAGTAGTACCTTTCAGTCACCAACCATCAATAAACAATGCAAAATCCCCAGTTGGGGCATGCACTCCCCCAGAAACAGATAAAATCTCTCCTGATGCAAACTTACAAGTTAGACCTGAAAGTCAGATAGTCTCACCGTGCGGCTCACTACCAGCAGATCTTGAAGCAATAATTAGTATCTCTCAGGGTCATTGCCGTGTTTCTGAGGATGGCCTTATGACTATTTTTGCACCTAATAAAGATGGTCAGCTGCAACCCATTTGCAAGACAATTTGTAGCTGCCAGTTGCGTAAACGTGCACTAAAATATGCTGGCAAGGGGGAAACAAAAGTTGACTCTATACTTATAGACTCTGATGAGGAAGATGAAAAGAACTCTGTTGCTGCTGAAGACAATATCAATCAAGGTATTTCAGGTACAAGGAGTTTAATTACTTTGTTATAATTTTTCTTCAACTAATTGTACTGTATTTAGCCAAGCGTAAAATTAGCTCCACAGTCATTTGTTTTACTGGGATTTACATAAGGCTGCATGTTGTTGAATATCACATATGAACAACAATTCCCCAGTTTACTGGTGAATGGCAGTACTCCAAAATAAGTCCAAACTATGTGCAAGGTTGGAGTGTGCAATTCGCATTGATTGTCCTGTTGTGTGGACAAACACAAAATGCAGTCTAAGATTGCATACCTACACATAATGCACAGATGTATGTACATGTGACAACCAAAATTTCAGAGCAATATAGCATTTACTAAATGAATTTGTTTCACCCATGGGGCTATGTGCGCGTGCCTGCTAATTTTTTTTTGGAAGTTACAGTATATTTTTTTTAATCTATCTTGCAATGGAAAAAAGTGAAACTAAAAACAAATTACAAAAATAGCTATAAAGGGCCAAGGTAGCAACAAAGTGCAATTTGGGGAAGGTATACATATTCTCTGGGAACATCATTTATGGGCAATGCAATCTTAGACTGCATTTTGTGGGCAATAAAAAGCATTTACCTCTGTTGCACCTGTACAATCCGGTTTGCTTTGTTTGTCTGTTATAACTCAAGTTGATGAACATACTGCACATAATTATACATGTACACCTTGCGTGCCCTTTTTCCCTTTGTTGAATGAGCTTCTGTTCACTATACAAGATAACTCCTTTTTGACTTAAGTTAACCAATGGGTTCCATTATAGATATTCCAACAATTTGAACTTATTCAGTGTTTTATTTAGTGTAATTGTTAAATTACTTCCCTAATGCATTCTGTAAAGTTATAATAACAAAAGCAGTCAAACCTTAATCTGTGTTATGGAGGAAGAATGAGCACAATAAATGGTCACTGGGCTCAGCAAGGAATCATGTCGATTCTATAGCCTTCAAAATTAGTAAAACCATAGGACTGCTGTCAAAATTAAGACATTTTGTTCCACATCACACACTTGTTAATATTTACAATTCCCTTATTACTCCTTATTTGTGTTACGGTTTAATTGTGTGGGGCCAAGCCAGCAAAACCGATTTCAGTAAGCTCTTAATTCTCCAAAAACGTGCCCTTCGTTTTATTTACTTCTCTGATAGACGTGATCACGCAATTCCTTTATTCTTGAATGCTCATATTTTACCTATAAATTTTATGTACTACAAATTACTAGCCGAAACAATGCATGACGTAAGTAATGACCTTGTGCCGTCAAATCTGAAAGACCTGTTCATTCCTACTGCGAAAATCCATTCTTACAAGACACAAGCCTCAGTCTCTAAGAATTTCTATATCCAGAAATCAAATACTGAAATTAAGAGGAAGTCCTTTTCCAAGAATTGGTGCAAAACTGTGGAATGAGATACCAACTAAGTTAAGGGCACTCCTTAAAGCTACTTTTAAAAAAAAGATACAAATGATTTTGTTAAATATATTGGAAAATGAAGATTCTTATAAAGATTTAGAATCCATCATATCTAAACTTAATTTTTACTCTTCATAGCTGTACATCCTTATTTTCGGATCCTGTTTTGTCCCAGATACTTCGAATTTGCTATATAGCCTTGATGAACTAGTGCAATACAATTTTCTCTTAAGTATTTCTTCTTTTGCCTTTTTTGTAATACGTTTCTTTTTCCTTTAAACAAAGGTTAGCAGATTTTTATTTATTTGTATTTTTCCTGGCCCACCTCGATTAGCCTCCGCTACCTGCGGTGCCAGGTCTGTTATTACTGTATCATGTGCGAAAATGTAATAAAGTTGTCGTCTTGTCAAGGTACAGTACCACTCTAAACTATCGCCCCATTTACCGCGACTTTGCCTCGGTGGATTCGCGGCTCCGTGCCTCGGTTCCACCTAGGCAAAACCTCGTCTAACCAATTCGAAAACCTCGGTTTTGCCTCGTTTTTTTGCAGTTGACTTATGCCAAGGTAGACTTGTGGTAATGAAAGGACGCGGCAGAACTGAATAGGCTATTGTATGCTTTGTTTTACAATCTTTTCATAGCGACAAAGAGCAAACTTTTAGTGAGGTGTCGAAAATTTTACACAGGTCATATTTCATTATTTGAAGAAATTTGAAGTGGGCAATTGGACGAACACGTACGTAGTTTAGCCAAGGAAAGAAAGAACAAGTGAAACGTGAGTTTGGGAACAATATTTTAAAGCAGTAATAAAGTCTTGTACTTTGGTTCATTATAGAGGGATTTGATTTCGATGATTCGGCGGCATCAAACATGAGTAAAACATTCACACGCTTTTAGACTTATTTTTCGATCGACAAATGAGAAAAATCTAAAACGAGTTTATAACTTTTGCTAATTTCCTTGGTGTAATGTTAACACTATATGAACAGCTTCAAATGTGGAAACTTGATTGTGAACCTGTTGTCGAATACTGCGTTATCTCCGTCGCTGGGCTTCCTCGCTAGCTCACAGGTAAACAGTCGGGATACATAAATTTTAGTGATCGGAAAATAACTGGAATTTCGAAGAACGCAAACAAGCAATTGCACACTAAATGCTTACATTTAAAACGGCCACAGATCACTTTATTAAAGGACACAGAAACCATGATCTGTTTGCTGGATGAATCGAGAGTTCACGCCAAAAATTTGCATACCCTCGAGGGTAACTAGTCGAGGGTCGAGGCTCGAGGGTAACTAGTCGAGGGTGGAGGGTAAATGGTCTAGAGTCGAGGGTAACTAGTCGAGGGTCGAGGGTAACTAGTCGAGGGTTGAAAAAATCTTCAAAATTTTTGGAAAATTATTTCTAAACGTCAAATCAAAATTTTATGTAGGCTTGAGTTTACACAAGTTTCCGGTGCCTGTTTTTGCTGCGTACTCATTTGTGTTTGTGACCGTGACGTGTGTTGGCTAGAACTTATACATTCCCACGAACTATAAATCGTGCTGAACGTCAGAATCTGGCGCTTTCTATTTTTGATTAAAATTTTCAGGGCCTTAAGAGCACACAAAGGTTGGCAGATGCCAATTAACTCCGCCCATCCTGTGTTGCTAAAGCCTACTGTGTGTGTTTTTTTATCTTTGTACCGGTATTTTCCCCATTCACGCTTATACAGAAATTCGCCATTAAAATGTGGACGGCGAAATTCTGAATAATTCATATCCTGTTCTAAAATGCTGTAAAAAATATATGAAGGACGCTTTTTACCGCGCCAGCTACAGGAATAGAACCCAGTAAATATTTATTTATAGCAAATAGGATATCTTTACAATTATCAGGACATTGAGAAATCAATCTGGTTTTGACAGTTTATTTGTTGTTGAAGTGCCCGGTGACAAAGCGGCGGCGATCACAACAAGTCATATTTCCCATTTCTATGGTTAAAGACAATACCATTACGCAGAATCATAAAAAGATGCTTCAATTCATTGGGATGATGGCTCTAAATCTCTTTTCAAAGATCTTAGCCGCTTTCCATACGACCAACAACTAAAAAAATATAACTTAATTTCCTGTGCTGGGTTCAGGTCTTAGATCAACAAACAAAAAGCCTCGAGACAAGACGGCAAATGATATCTTTTAAATGACAAATGCTTGTTTTTGTTGCTAAGGGGTGTCACTCATTATTTGTTGTTAGTTTTTCCCGCTTTAACCACTATTCAAGTTGTATTTCTTTTTTCTTATTATCAGAAATAATTTTCCAATTATTTTGAAGAATTTTTCGACACCCTCGACCATTACCCTCGACTAGTTACCCTCGACCCTCGACTAATTACCCTCGACCCTCGACTAGTTAACCTTGACCCTCGACCATTTACCCTCAACCCTCGACCCTCGACCTAAACACAAACTCCAAGCTATTTATGTATTTGCATATGGTAACGCAATGCGCATTTTGTCAGTCAAAGTTTGTGGTTCGAAATTATTTTGCTCAATGTGTAGCAGCTCAGAATGAAGACGAAATAAACAAGCTATATTTTTCGGAGGCTGTTGAAGATCCAAAATCTTTTGACCTTGAAAATCATCAGAGGCGTATTTCATGGGAGATGATTATCGTACTTCTCGCCATGTGATACAGTTCGTCAAAAGGAATCCCTTGCAACATGATAAATTTGTTACCTAAGCATCTGGTTGAGTTAAAACGTAAAAGTTGGAGAATGAAAGCAAAGCCTTTTACACAGCAACCATGAAAAGGCTTCGAGCACGTGAGGATTCCCACAACGGCTGTCTGGATCTTTCTTACTTTGTTGTCTCAACACATGTGGAAATGCTATTCTTATCAGATAATTCATAAAACACTGATTGTTGTTACTTTTGCGAAACTTCGCGCTCAGTAATCAACTGTAGTTGTAATAGCGATTGTCTTGTAAAAGGAAACTAATGAAACAAGTTTTCAAATCATCACTTGATCATGGAAGAATGCGGATAAAGAGCAACATTTTATTTTAAGTTTCCTCGCCATTAAAAACGATCTAAAGCTGTACCAGTTGTTTTTATTACGCCGACATATCTTTGAGGATGAAGCTTATCATGTTGAACATTAAGCAGCGAAAGTAGGGAAGATAAGACGAGAACTTCTGTTACTACGAGAAACTTTGAAAATTAGTGTGATTCAAACTAAGAGATGTTTTATTTTTTAAACCTTACATGTAATGACTCCCGTCGTTCGGCTTTCCGCAAAGTAAAAGCTTCTATTTGTTTTCAGTGTTTTGCTCGCTGAATCCTTGGGGAAGAAATATGAGACAAAATTTTAACAATACATTCACAATAGTAATTAGTTACTATTGTCTTTTACCGAGGCATTACTGCGGCAAATTCACTGCGTCTTTCGGTCGCTTTCGGTATTGCCGCGGTTTCGGTTTCGGTGATTCCGCGGTGGATTCGTGGCAGACAGCATCGGTAAAGACGAGGTTTTACCGCATGCTAATGGGCGATAGTTTAGAGCGGTACTGTATTGAAACAGTTTCCAGGATCGTCAAGTTATGATGCTTATTCTTCCCTATTTCAACCTACTGAGTAACTAGACTGAAGCTTTTCTTTGCTTTGATATAGAAAAAATGTTGCAAAGCTGCAGCTCTGTGACGGATAAACCAAATGGGGTAGGTGAACCTGTAAGATTAAGCTCCCCTTTGCAACCCAAGGCTTAAATTCCTGCCATTCTCCCCTTTATATTTTGAACATTTCAGCAACTAGAGTTCAAGTTAGGCTCCAAATAGCTGATTTATCTTTTTTATTGTCTAAATATTAAAAACAAGTTGTCTCGTGTGTTTGAAATTTATTCTAGTTCTGTTATTGTCACAAAGTTTTGGAAGTATCATATCTAAATATTAATTTTGTCCAATTTATAGCCCAGCTAGTCTTCCAGTATTTCCTCTGGACCTTTCATTCCTTTTCTGGTCTTATATATATATATATAAAGAAAATTCATGTCATTTGGTTCATAATAAGGAAACAAAAAGAATAGAAAAAAAAAAAAACTGTTAAAATGCTCCTGGAGACATGCCTCACTGACATCCAATTTCTAATTTTCATCTAAAGGCATGGGAATATGTGGCTTGGGGGTGGGGTGGTTATTTTGGGAAATACAGCTGTAGGCACATTAATGCAATGAAATATGGCATTTTGGATGGCAGTCATATGTGTTTCCTTGAAGGTGTCATGTATTGCAAGAAATCTGTCAAAGCATGCATCACGCATGCATTAAGCCTCACTTAAGGAACCTCTAGCAATACCATTGAGTGATTGATCAATCAAAATCAAAATTAAAAAAATAAATAAAATTATGAAGACCTGAGGATGAAGTATGTGTTGTACTGTGCTTGCACAAAACTGATGTTTAGGCTTAAATTTACTAAATTATTGCTTTTTTAACTTCATTATTAATTTTTTTCAGAGCTACCAGGAGACGCCGAGGAAAAGTATGAACAGTTTCTGTCAGTTAAATTTTGAATTTGTTGGGCAATTTGAAATTATGTAGAGTACATGGATTTCGTAAACATCATTGATCAGTAAATTTCCCCCCTTTTCCCCCTACAACCTGCATTTCTTTTGCATTTTTGCAAATGTTTGGTTAAATGTCTGCTATTTCACGCTTCAGTTAACAGCTGATTTGTGGAGAACTTAAAGTGGCAGTGTAATGCTATTTGGCAACTTTAAAAAAAGCTAGAAGGTGTCTTCGTATCAACTGAATTCCAAAAATAATGGTCTAGTTTTGTTGTTAAAGACAATTTGGTACTGAAGGTACCAAAAAGGTACTGAAACTGTTTCCTGTCGCCTGTTTCTATGGATGGCAAGGATGGAGATGGATTGATTTTATTCAAGTTTTGATGCTACGTCTTCAAAAAATCGTCAAGAAATTTATTATGGTTAGCCCTCTCTGATAAAATTCATTTGATATCTTCGTTGTAGCTTTACAGAAGCATTTTGTTTATGAGTAAAGCCTCAAAGTAATGATTTTAGCACAAAATTGACCTAAAACAGCAAAATCCTCATGACACTGCCCCTTTTTTATTTGCATGTTGATTTTGAAAAGGGAAGAAAACCAGGTGTCAGTCTTAAACTCAAATGTTCTTTTCAGTCGAGTTTAGCTTTTGTGAATATTTTCAAAAAGGAAATGTTTCTGAGTGGTTTAACGGGAAATGCTAAACACTTAAATAATATAATAACAACATCTTTAATGAGGAAGCCTACATCACATTAAAGTGGTTGACAGAAGGGTCCTCATAAAGATGTAAACTATATTAAAGTTCAAGTTTATGGTAGCATAAACTGATGTTAATAAACCTGAGATTATACCCTATGAATGCACACAGATTGTCATACTAGCAATAATCATGTCTCTGTTCTCGGGTAACACAATTTTCAACATTTGAGTAAGCCTTTGTACTAAGTAACTGTAGATACTAGTCCAAAGTACAAGAAAGAACAATGGACAGTAACTAGTTGTTTGATTACAATGTATCCTCCTTTTGCAAAGTCTACTGTAACTTAGCATGATAGTTTTTTGAGATTACAAAGGTTCGATTAGTCTTATCACACGCTCATCATGCACATGTGCTCCTCTTTATGCCGTACATCATCCTTTCCCAGCCAGTTCTCGAGGGCTTCGGTTCATTCAACTGCAATTTTTCCCTCCCACCCCCCCCCCTTTTTCTTTTCTTTTGTTTTTGCTTTCTGCGACTGGAACCTTTGTTTAGCTCTTTCATGTACTCGCGCTGCTTGCTATGTATTTAGGATGACCAGAATGTCCACCAAGCTGATCACTCATTAATCTACATGTATATAGGTATCTATAAGTTCAATCTTTTCTGTTATGGTTGTATACTGGACTACAGTAGGTCGCATTCCTTGGTTGGGTCCTGAGACATGGAACTTCTGTCTTGCTCTAATTAAAGTAGTGGCAGGGAAGTGCAACCCCTGGCTGCACTTTACCCCACAGTAAGGCTTAGCCCTTGGAGACAGGTCCGGAAAAATATCCACTCCAGGGTGTGGACCCCCGGTCCCACCTGATCTGTACTCCACCCTGGAGGGCCACCCCTCCTGGTTGACCTTAGTTCCTAGTACTAGGGGATATGGGCCTCACCCCCGGAGACCGATAAGGACTCCTGTCCAGGGTGGCTACCCCCGGTTCCACTCGATCTTGTCTCCCCCCAGGAGAGCTTCTCTCCTGGTCCCCTTACCCCTAGATTTAAGCACTTCCCTGACACCAGAATTTTGCCCATTACTTTCTTGTGCGCTTTCTGTGTGATATCTGTGTGAACCCTTATGCGAAACCACTGCCAATTGAAAGAGTTAACTAAGTGAAAAAAATTAAGAAAGTATATTTCACCACATGTAACACCCAGAGCATCATAAGCCTCTTGTTTCTGGTTAAAACAGGTCTTCTTGATAATGGAACTTGTTTTATGTGTTCTTTACTTGACTTTGTTAGGAGCAAAAATGAGCATCGAAAATACTCCAGAAAAGAGGTAACTTGTGAGACAAAATTTATTTAAATTACAGTGTTCATGATCCGATAGAGTGTTATGTGTATGATATACCGTAGATGTAGCATTTCCATGCGTTAGATACATACATGTATTTAACAGTCTTAGGGAAAATGTGGTCCTTGTTTTTTAGGTTTAGGAAGGAGATTCTTTGTTAGTAAAGGTAACAATGTTTCAAAAAATTCCTGGAAAGACCTTTGTTTCCGTGACTCCATTTTAGGTTTTGTTGGTAAGTAAAATGGTCTGTGGTCAGTGAAAAGTCAGGGGAAATGTCAGGGAATTGCTTCTATCCCAGTGAGTGACAACCCTGTCAGACACTGCTTTGCCTCCAGTTGACTGAATTACTTTTCTGTCATTTAAAGTTCCTTTCCAGTTGATAACTCTGCAACAGCCATTGGAGAAACAGATGCATCATGTAGTATGACAGAGGTGGATTCAGTGGCAAGGATTGTTGATGGGTTGAGACAGAGCCTTGGCGAGGGATGCAGTAGTTCGACGTCATCAGATTCATTGTTGTCATTGTCATCAGTAAATTTAATAGGTATAGAATGATATTATTCCTCTGATTTTTACACTTGCAATTTGAAAATGAGCACGAGTGTGCACATACCATGAAAGTATTGGAAAACTTTCCATAAACCTTAAACAAATTTGCCATTGTGTGGTAAGTGTTACCGCAGATCGTCTAATGGTAATGGCAGTTAATTAGTGTCATCGTTTTTGTTATCAAATCCACAGAGGATGCCCCACTTCTGGCAAATCCCCAGATTCTTCAGCGATTACTGGATGAATGTAATGAAATAGCCAAGTAAGTTAGTAGAAAGTGTAAATATTTTTGTTTTTGCTGGCAAGGACTGTATAATGTAGCTGTCTCCCATTACTCTGGTTCGTCGCTGGCTAGAATAAATAAATGAATGAATGATTTGTTTATTTGTACCTCTCGCAGCAGCCTATTGGCTGAAGTACAGGTTTGTCAGCAATAAATATTACAAATACAATAAACCTAAGTACTATTAAAATAGCAAATCATATACAAGTATTCAAGAGCTATATTTAACAGTCACAGAATTGCTAAATCGATCTGTATTGACTACCACCAGGTAACTAAAAAAGATCAATTGATCAGTTAAAACAAAAACACAGAAAAATGCAGAATTAAGGGAAATCGTCATATATTTCAGTTGCATTATGAAACTTTGCAGTTTGGTATTCAGTTAATGTTGATAACCATTTTACGGTAGTTACCATGTACAGTTATACATAACTATAACTTGTATTTATGGTCATATGTATAAGGATGGCTTAAAAAATCAATGTGTGGTGATCTGTAAAAAGTGAGAAAAAGTGCTTGCATTGAGTACAAAGTTAAAGAAACAATACGTTTTTCATGATACTGTTGAGTATGATTCATTGAACTATATTTTGAATTCTACACCAGTAACTTTAGTGTGGCTTCAACCCACTACCTTATATTGCTAAAATGAATCGATGCGAAGTTACTTTATGTTGCATTTTAACAGAATGTTGTAATTTTGCTTTGTAGACCATTTAAGAAGTTAAAAGTATCACCCAGGAATTTGTACACTTCTGCTAAAGAGTGCAATGTTCACAAAGTTCTTGCTTTACTGGGTTAGTTTTACTTCGTTGACAACTTGTTCATACTGTAAATACATGTACAGTGAACTCCCCTAAGGTGGATGCTTTCATGACCAGCTCTTAGTATCCATCTTAGAGAGGTGTCTGCCTTAGAAGCAGTTTTCTTACGGAGAATACAGTGTAGGGCAATTTGGCCAGGGCCAGGCGAAGGTGTCCACCCTGGACTAGAGAGGTGTCTGCCTTACAGAGGTGTCCATTTACGGAGATCACTGTAGTCATGGATTTCTTAAAGTTCTTAAAGGAATGTCAACAACATCACTATTTAACAATTTCAAACTAATAATAATAATAATAATAATAATAATAATAATAATAATAATAATAGTAATAATAATAATAAACTTTAAGTCATATAACTTTAGCATGGTGTTGCTAATTGGGGACACTATAACAAAGAACAAAAAAATAATAAAATATAAAAAAAGTCACAGTGTATTATTATAACAGACCTTTTTTGTATTCTCCAGTTCAATACTGAGAATCTATTTGTCCAATAAATGCAACGTGAATGTTTAATGGCCATTGCAAGAGAAATCTACTTGTAGTCATTGATATTCCCTATTATTATTTTGTAAACTGAGAATTGGTATTCATAATCTGTTGAAGAAAGTTTGTGTACAGTATAGATGGGAACAAAATCCCTCTGAATCATTGTCATCACTTTGCGGCTGTTTTAATGTTTTTATTTCCTTCATGTAGGCAGGTCTAATTTTAAATCAGCTTAGTAATAAAATAAAAGGATGATGAAATTAAACTGTACACATCCTTTACACATTCACGCTTTCAAGTTTGCTTTCTCTTGCTGAGATTCATGTTCTTCTCAATTTTTCTTTAGTTGGAGGGTGTGACCCCAACCATCAAGTGGTTAAATCAAAGGGAAAGACAGCCATGCATGCGGCTGCAGCTGGTGGATATGTTGACATCATGGCCTGTCTGAGACTGGTAAATCTGATGTGAAAACGTGCAAAAAGAAGTAGTATAGTAATGATGCTACAGTACAAGAAAAATGTCACTTGTGACTTGGGTTGTTTTCTGTAAATCTCAAATTTACAAGTTTTGGGTAAATTAGAACCACAGACGATCTTGATACCAGTAAGTTTATGTTCCTTAAAAAATGCATTGATAATTCATGAACGAAATACAAAAGAAATTAATTTTTAATGAGCGTCTTTATATCTGATGAAGACACATCTAAAGTATACATCCGATTTTCTAGGCCAAACTAACCCAAAATCTACATTTTAGTGTAAGAATGGATAGATGTACAGTAAAGCTTTTTAAGGCGTTCAATAAATTTGCAATTTGTGTTTTATCAAGTTCTAAAACACTCGGCTGCACCTCATGTTTTAAACTTGATAAAACCCTCCTGCTCATTTATTAAACATTACATAACCCATGCAGAAAGTTCTTTCTTGCTAATTATCACTGATTCTTCAGATGAAAAAAGGAATAATAATCAAAGGCTCCTCTGAGCCAGCTCATAGATGCATCTTGCTACACTAATTGTGATCTACACATGACTGGTAATGCAACCTGTTTCCCAGAGTCTTCAAACTAGACAGGTTGTGATGTATTCTCGCCTGCACGCAACCTCCCATCAAAAAGAGCATTGTGTGACACCCCGAAAGTTACAACATGGTAACTGTTTTTTGCCACAATATTGAATTACTTTCAAAAATAATTTTTATACTGATCGTTTATTTAAGCCAAAGGATACAGACTTTCTGAACAAGATCAGTGTTTTGAGGGCTAGATTTCAGAATACGCGGCTTTCATTTACACACCATTGAATAAAAATAGCCTCCATTGTAATATGCCTCCAACTTGGAAAGCTATTTCAGACATTTCAGTAATCATGAGGAATTGATCTCATCTTCGATAAGTAAGAATTCGATGTTTAAGCAGTAAAATCGATCATATTTTTCTCCCAAAACAAATGTGTTGCATGTCTAAATACAGGTTTTTTTGGTAGAAAAGCTCTGGTGGTTACTTTGTTTACGTTGCTTTAGTGTAACGATTACAATGTTGTATGTTGTGTCAAACATAAGATCTAAACTTTAACCTGATAACAACATGCAGTACTCATCATGCGACGGGTATTCAATGCATTGATGAATGTTCCAATCCTTTGCTCAAACGAATTAGTTGCTTTTGGTCCTTGTCTTTAGCGCCTGAGGATAGGAAGTGTCTTATTTCCTTGCTTTCGGTCACAGGGAAATTTATTTCCAAACACTTGGTGACCATAACATGCCTAGTTTTGTTATATAAACATATGCTTTTGGCGTTGTTTTCTCTCTGTTCTCCTGTCCTGAACTCCAACCGTGCCCTTCAGTGCTAGTGGCATCGAAATAACTTGTTTTGATTATTAAGACATTCCTTCCTCCCTACTGCACTCTTCCTTCGGGTGACAAGAAATATCGTCGATAGGAAAAGCAATTTTATCGTCGCTTTTAAGATACAGTATCAGCGGCAATTTTCATCGATTTCCATCTTCAGTTCTTGCAGCTTGTGTACTTAATCGTATTAGCTTTCCACTTTCCAACTCCACAAAGGTGTATTCAAGAGGATCGGACGAAAAATCATCCGCTTTACAATCTTCACATGCTCTGATCGACGCCATTCATATTAACTTAATGATACATAAACAGTCGAGCAAGAATCGATGCTTTTCTACTACCCCCTGAAACTTGCAAACCTTGAGCAAAGAGGACTGTGGGGACAAATACAATACTTACTAGGGGAGATACAGAAGAAATGTTTCATCCAAGTTTAATGAATAAATTAATCAGAATCGAGGAGTGAGTCAGTGAGTGACTTCAAAGTGCCTCCTATACCTCATGGCATGACTACGTCATCCATGAGCTAAAAATGTATGGAAAAATTTGGAATATAAAAATTTGGTCTTTCCTGTTTAAATTGTCTGTTTTTCCGTTTTATGCATATTTATGACGATTGAGTTTATGTTTCCGAATTGTAACTGACTTTGTTGTTGTTTGAAGGTGAAATGTTACAAATTTAGTAGTTGCAGTTTGCTCCATTCTATTACAACCATACTTTTGTATTGTTTTGGCTTGTAGGCTGGATGTGACTTGAACCTTGTGGACTTTGAAAGTAGAACACCATTGGTACGTGCATGCATTGATTCCTGATTAACATAGACCAGCTTTTTTGACAACAGGTCCTTGAGTATAAAAACGTTGTCAAGTATAATTTTCTGCCCGAGGGAACAGTCAGAGAACAGCTACAGAGCTCTAAGTTCGCCTTGAAGTTATCATGTTAAAGTGTCTGACAGTCCGTTTTTTGTGTAGTATGGAAATACTCAAGTATGAAAATCAAGGCATCATTCTTTAAACTGTTCTCTCCAAAACCAGGTTTCTGAGTTGATTTTTGTGGAGATATCCAGATTTCTACTTCAGTGTTCTTGGTAGGTTTAGAAACTAATCGTGATACTGATATTTTTCTTTTCTTTCTTAGTTTGATGCAGTCAGCAATCACAAATTCAAAGCTGTAGAATACCTCATTGAATGTGGTGCAAATCTGGCAGTGAGAGTACGAGTGCAATTATCATTACCGTACTTTGCAATTTATTCATTTCCCGTAAATTTAATCCCGCTTGTAGGATCGCAGACGCAATCGTTTACATTTTTTCAAAGTCATTATGGACGGTCACGTACTTGCCAGTAATGACTTTCAAAAAATGTAAACGACAGTGTTATTGATGTTAATGTTTTTTCGGAAGACATAATAGACTTTACGATAAATAAAATGACAATCCAATGATGTTATTGAAAGTGCATGGGCATGTTTATTGCGCAAATGAACCAACGAATGATTAAAATGAAAATTTATTTGTGAAAATGTTCTTCCGAAGATGTTATTGAATTCTCGTAAAGTAAAACGAATTTCCATTTTCTGTTAATGAAGGGCAAAAGGTGTACTTTTCTTGTTGTTATGCAATGCTTCACATTAGTATGCAACAGATTTGAGTTATTCTAGCTTAGTATCACGCATTTGGCAGTACACAGTTTTGCCCTTCAAGAACACATGACAAATTTGCATTAGCGTCACATTAAAGTTAAATAACTCGAAATAATTAACAAGTTGGCGAAAACGTTCGTTCTGTCCGTCATCAACATGACGGTTTTTTAGGGTTTACCTTGGTGTAAAAACCTGGCGAGGTTTTCTTTGTTTTATGAGGTATTGTTTTGCTGTACGCCATTGTTTAGAATGTTTTGTTTTCTTTGTTTTATGAGGTATTGTTTTGCTGTACGCCATTCTTTAGAATGTTTTGTTTTCTTTGTTTTATGAGGTATTGTTGTGCTGTACGCCATTGTTTAGAATGTTTTGTTTTTGTTCTATGAGGTATTGTTTTGCTGTACGCCATTGTTTAGAATGTTTTGTTTTCTTTGTTTTACGTTATTCGTGAGTTTCACAGGTGTATACACCGAGGTAGAGCCGTTCTTTCGCTAACTTGATTATACTTTAGCGTTAATGAACTATTCTTTGAACTTTGGAGGTCTTTGAACTATTGTATTTTTTTTTTACGGCCTTAAACAGCAAAAGGGTGTAATTTCGCTTGCTAATTTCATCGACAGTTTTATTACAGTTCGGAACGCACCGAGCTTAGTTTAGAGTATTTAATGAGTTCAATGCTTTGCCGTAATCAGATCAATCGCTGTGGCAGTTTCGTTTCCCAGGGGCAATACAAATGTAAATGTGCTGCTGTGTTTTTATCAGGATCTCGCTCATTGTACTTCAACTTTATTTACCTTTTAACTCATTGTTTACGTGTAAATTTCTTTCGCTGGAAACCAGATTTTCTTTACCGATTTGTCTCTCTATGGACTCTACAGTAGTTATCTGATCGCCAGTCTTATTAAAGCGCGTTAAAATGTTCTTCCTGGAACGTTCTTCTTTCCTGTCATTAGCGGATACAGCGTTTCAAAAGAAACCTTTTAGTGTGATGACGAAAGTGTTACTCTATATTTCTTCTTTCTCTTCATCATTCTTTCCTTCCGTTTCAATTATTGGGAATGTCCATGGTAGAGGTAGCCATTCCACCTTTTTTGAGGGCAGAAACAATGAATTTCAAAGCAGTTCAATTCTTTCCCTCGCCTTGTAAAAGAATAGAAAATAAAAAAAAAAAGAAAATATTTGTTCATAATTGTATATAATAGCATCGTAGTAAGTGAACGTTTTATAGCATTTTAAATGTAATTTCGCAACCATTCAAGACTTGTGAAGTTTGATCCGTCGTCAACGCAGTGACATGCAATAATATTGATTTGTAGAGCGTAAATGCGCAAATAAACTAAAGCTATTCATGATCATGGTTATAATTGTTTATTATGTTAGTAACAATTCTCTGTTTCTTAACTTGCAGGACTCCAAGGGTATGACCTGTTTTCATGTGGCCGTCCGTCAAGGTCACTCAGATCTCATCAAACTTTTGCTTAAAACAGGACAGTTTGAGATCAATGAAAAGGTACAGGATTCTCCTGGGCACTGGTTTTGTTAAGGTGACTGCTCACAAACGTGGTGCGGGACATCTGTCATTTTAAGAGTGTCCTTTTAGTAATTTGGAAATTCAGTGAGCGTGATCGGTGAAAATTTTCATAAACATTTATAAATAGCCTTCTCGCAAGATAATTTGCTCCTTATTCAGACTTACGGAAAAGGTAGCTCAGCTAATAACTGAACTTTAATCTTTAATCTTGGTAATTGCCACTATCGTTAGAAATAATGCTAATTGGGCATTGGAGCGGCCAGCGGTTGCTCAATTACTTGGTATCAGAACAAATGAACAACAAATTTGTAAATTAAATTATTATGTTAGATTAGTAGACACTCTTCTGAGGAATTCTGGGTACGATGAAGAACTAACAACGTTAGCTGGCAACGCGTTCCATACGGGGATTTCTTTTCATTGACTGGATAAATTCTCAGACCGGCTGCCGGAATGATTGGACGAGGCCACAAGCCGGGTCCAATTTGGTAATCGGAGTCCCGGCAAAGTGTACTGCTATTACTTGTTAAGTATATTGTGTTAAAGCCCGGGCTAAACGTTCAAGCATTTTCATCCAACATCGTGTTTGCCAAACAAAACGTTGGGTGGCTAAACGGACAAACAATGCTTGCCGACCAAACACTGGACAAAGTGAGTCCACAGAACGATTTTTGCGTATTATAATTATCTCGCAGAAATTTCGACGTTATGTGGTTCGTTTGGTTGCTTTTTACCGGCTGCGCACGATTTGTTGGTTGGGGTGGCTAAACGATCAAACATTTGTTCGTAACGCGAAATGTTGGATGGAACATTGCATTTAAGGGCTTTAAGGGTTTTTCCAACCGAGATCTCGGTAACCGGGCTGGAATTTTTTCCATATGAACACTCCAGTCCGGTTACCGGGATGAAAATGATGCAATACATTTTCGTCGATAGAACGGACAGTATTTGATTTTGACTTCTTTTTTCTTCTATTTATAGCTCGGAATAATTTCTTTTGATAGTAAAAGTAAAGATAAAGGATTTTGAGATTTCTAAAACCGGTAAAAGCGAAAAATTCTCACCAGACGTGTTCGATAAATTTCATGCGTGAATGGTCGCGTCACCACTTTTCATCACGGTAACCGGGCTGTAATTTCCCATGTGAACAGATGATAAAATTCATCCCGCTAACCGAGCCAGCCCGGTCAACCGGGCTCATGTGAAGAGGCCCTTAAATGCAATGTTGAGAGAGGTGGCTAAGCGGTCAAACATGCTCGTCCAACACGATGTTGGATGAAAGAACGTTTAGAAGTCTGGCTTAGCACACAGTGACACGCACTGCTCAAAATGTCAATAGTTTTATTGTAGCAGTAATCCAAATTAATAGATATTTTGGCAAGTGATACTATGGTCGCTACTTCTGGATTTGAACATGACAACATGATAAACATGAAGGTGCTTGGACGATCATCCCTTTTCATTTCGACCTTGCTGCCATGTCCAAAAAAAATAAGAAGGTTTTTTCGTCATATGGATCTATCAAACTATTTGGTTTGGTTACATCATTTGCCTTCATGTTTTTTTGATTACAGGATGACGGTGGTTGGACTCCAATAATGTGGGCAGCAGAGGATAAACAATATGAAGCAACTTCGCTGTTGATCGAACAGGGAGCAAATGTTCACATCAGAGACTTGGTACCATTGTTGCTATCTTCCAAAACGGAAACAGTTTATTAATGTAGAGTCTTGAAAGCAATTCACAAACAAACAAGCAAACAAACATACAGTCAAAACTTTGAGGCAGGTGAAATGTTACAGGTGCCACTGAAACTTGCGCGCGGTAGTCGCAATTGATTGTGCTATGCTGCGAAACACTGAAGCTTAAGCGTACATTCCAAAGTATATCTGCAAGCGCGAGATGGAAAAAAGTAAAACCTGTTTTGTTTTTTGAAATGATATTCTCCCATCTCTCAAAAATCATCGCTCAGCGGATTTACTAACGAGTCATGCTTTAACGTTAGTTTAGGAATAAGGACATGTAATGTAATAAAGTTTTCAAACCGTGGATTGAAGTGGATTTTTTACTTGTAATTCCTTTAGCTTTAAAACATGTTGAACTGACCTGAATGTACCAGGCCTGAGGCGCTGAAAACCACGGGCGAACAAACAGTTAAACTACCGCGAATACCGTGATACCTCGTAAACGTTGCTAATCAATATTTTGGATTTCAGGAGCTCAATCTTCCTCTTCACTGGGCGGCACTGTCTGGCAATATTGAAGTGTGCAAACTTCTGCTAGGTGAGAACACGGATATAAACAGCATCAACAAACACAAGGAGACTCCACTGTAAGTGCCGTAGTTCAACAGCTCACCGTGCAGAGCGCTTTTCAATTGAGTGTGGTAAAACCAAAAAAACTAACCAATCACAAAAGACGTTATCTGCCCTATGAGCCAATCAAATCGCCCGAAGCGGTTACCTGAAGCCGACGCCAAGCGCGGGAAAATGCGCACGTGTAATTCACGATTGGTTTTGGTTCTCATTGGTTAAGAAAGTGGCGTGAGTTTTGCTGGCCAATCACAGAGCGAAGTAAAGCAAAACCAAAGCAAACAAGAATTTGGACACTCAATTGAAAACCGCTCTATTCGAAAGGATGACCTGTGCTTTGAGGTCGTGATTGTTTATTTACTTGACAGCTAAAAAGCAGTAATTTCCATACATACATACATCATACATACATGACATTATTTACCCTCGGATTTTAGAGTAGCTTGTGCAGCTAATATCTCCGAGCATTTAATCATCAGAGAGAGATAGACCATCACACCGGGAACTACGTCCCCTACTCTTTTCGAACAGTGTGTGGGTTCTTTTACGTCCCACAGAATCAATTATGAAGAGTTGTGAGACGGGACCTACGGTTTATCGTCCTTATCCGAGAACCAAGTTTAGGTATTGTCAGCTTAGTTGATAGCATAATATATTCAAAAGCTGTCCGTATTAAGCGGGCTACTTTTACCTTTTTGGTTGTCGGGACAAAGAAAACCGTCCGTTATAAGCGTGTGTCCGTAGGGCGGGGTTGCCGTGTACTATTCTTCCCCCAGACGAGGGGTTAACGCTCGGAACATGAAATTTCGAATTTCTTTACGATGACCAATTTACCATTTCAACTGAGTTGATAAGACCTAAAATTTATTTTCACTACCAACACAGTAGTACCATGGTTTCTTTAGCATATAAAGTTCTTATCAATTTCCTTAGAAGATGGTTTTAGAAAAGATGGTCGTCTAAATTAAATCTATTGAGCAATACCCCCCCTGTTTTAATGTTACTTGCTTCTAAAGGTGATGTTACACGAGCCGATTTTTAACGTCGATTTTTAATCCATGTTACACGAGAGCGGGGTTGCCCTGTACTATTCTTCCCAGACGAGGGGTTCACGCTCGGAACATGAAATTTCGATTTTTAACGCCGATTTTTAATCCATGTTACACGAGACAACATTTAACGCAACTTTGTTGCGGCAACGGTAGGCTACGGTATGTTAAACGAGACAATTTTTAACGCAACATTGTCAGCAACGTTTCAGCCCAGGCTCCTTTATGAGAAACTTGGCGACAATGAGAGCATTCTGGTGCCTGATGATGATGACGACGACGTTGCGTTAAACGTCAACACCAACTCCAACAAAATTCGGGCAACAATGTTGCAAGTGTTTGAATCGCTTTCAAAAAACTCCAACATGACTGTTGCTGCAATGAAATGTTGCGTTTAAAATCGGCTCGTGTAACATCACCTTAAAGGCCCGTGCAAACGCCCCAACATAGTTGGCCAACAACATCCAACATTGGATCCAACTTGTTGGGTGCATGTTAACATTAGGTGCGGTTACACTGGACATTTTGCCCTCGGGTAAATGACGTTTACCCACGGCGAAGGAAGTTTTTATATATGTGGAACCGATCCTCCCAAAGCGAAATTGCCTCCGGGTAATTTCCATACGTCAAAAAGAACAAAAGAATTGCCCATGACAATTCCAGATGAAAGTCTTATGGTTCTCGAGACCCCAAAGCGGCTCAACCAATCACAGTGATTGCCAGACGCAGGGAAACCACGTGCTGTTTAATTTCTCCTTGGGTAATATTTCAGCGTGTAACCGCAAACAAGGAGTCGTTCAAAACCAAGAGTAAACCCAACCCAAGCCATTACCCTAAGGTTCCCCATGGGGAAAATGGTTTAATGTAACCGTACCTTTGGTGTGGAGTGTTGTTGCGAGTTGAAACATCAACATCCAACATCTGCCAACAACACTCAACACATTGTGGAAACGCTCCTGGTATGCAGGGCCCGACAGCGTTGGATGATGTCCGCCAACTATGTTGTAAGCGTTTGTACGGAATTCTTGAGTGTGACAGTTGACATACACATGGCTGGGCCGCAGCCAGACGAAAATTGTTACCGAGGCAATTCCGGTAAAAAGAAAATAATTGACACCTTTAATATTCATTTATTATTTTTCAATGTATAGCATGTTACAGGCACCTAAAAACTGTGAAACTAGAGAGCCAGTTTATATTTTTCGTAAGACACACAATATGAAAAAAAGTACCGTAAATTCAACATTTTTACCGAGGCAAGTGCCTCGGTTCGCCTCATGCTTGCTACGGCCCTGCATGGTCTTCAGCACCAATGTTTGTGCGTCAGTGCTTCAGGTCTCTTCCAGTTTTGAACTTTGTCGGTATTGTGCGTGTTGAAATGGTTGGTCTTTGATCTGACGCTTGTTCGTTATCACTGTCTGTAGACACATTGCTGCAAGAGAGGACAACTATCAATGCGTGCAGTAAGTAACTGTTCAGGGGCCCGTTTCGAAGCTCCCGGTAATTACCGGGCCCGTTAAGCTTTTTTGTTTTCCATTCCAGATGGGAGTTTCAAACGTTTTGAAAATTATACAGTAAAGTTATCAGCTAAAGAAACAAAATGGACTTCATTAGAGGTCAGAACACACCGTACTTTTCTTGAGATTTTGATTTCAAAATAAGGTTTCGGGCCCGTTAGGTTACCGGGACTTTCGAGAAACGGGCACCAGGTCCCTGAGTGAATGAATGAATGAATGCCTGCCTCTATTGATTGTCAAACTAAAATAGCAGTAGAAGAACCACTAAATGGGGACACTATAAATTAAAATAAAACAATTAAAACTATTTACATGTGTATAATCATTAAATAGAAACCGGGGTATAGAAATTGATAAGATCATTCACATGTGCATGATCGTTAAATAAGGGTGTGGCTTAAAACTATTCACAAATGCCTATAAGCTTAATAATAAAATACTAACGTGTCTGTCATGTACTACAAAAAATGCAATTCGAGCAATGAGCATCAGCCAGCGAGGAATTTAAGTCAAGTTTTCTAACTGATACGCTGCCAAACTACATTGTAACATTGTATTACATTCTTACTAATGTAAGAGGGTCCCTTACATTTTTAGGCAGTAGATTCCATGACTTAGGGCCAATGTATCTAACATATTGCTTACCATTTCAGGGCTCAAAATAATTTTCGAGCAGTGACCGGTCATGTTGTCCGGCCAAACTAATTTTAGCTCGGTCACATCTAGTTTTTGACCTGTCAAAATATTGACACTTCACGTAAGCTTACATATGTTTAGAGAGTCGTCGCTAAGGCACTCAAGAGTGTAACAGTTGTTATCGCTAAACGTATCAGTGCTTCTTTTTCGTCGGCGAGCAGTCTAAAAACAATCAAAACTCAATAGAGTGTAACGTATCAGTGCTTCTTTTTCGTCGGCGAGCAGTCTAAAAACAATCAAAACTCAATAGAGTGTAACGTATCAGTGCTTCTTTTTCGTCGGCGAGCAGTCTAAAAACAATCAAAACTCAATAGAGTGTAACGTATCAGTGCTTCTTTTTCGTCGGCGAGCAGTCTAAAAACAATCAAAACTCAATAGAGTGTAACGTATCAGTGCTTCTTTTTCGTCGGCGAGCAGTCTAAAAACAATCAAAACTCAATAGAGTGTAACGTATCAGTGCTTCTTTTTCGTCGGCGAGCAGTCTAAAAACAATCAAAACTCAATAGAGTGTAACGTATCAGTACTTCTTTTTCGTCGGCGAGCAGTCTAAAATCAATCAAAACTCAATAGAGTGTAACGTATCAGTGCTTCTTTTTCGTCGGCGAGCAGTCTAAAATCAATCAAAACTCAATAGAGTGTAACGTATCAGTGCTTCTTTTTCGTCGGCGAGCAGTCTAAAATCAATCAAAACTCAATAGAGTGTAACGTATCAGTGCTTCTTTTTCGTCGGCGAGCAGTCTAAAATCAATCAAAACTCAATAGAGTGTAATTAGGAATTGTGGCCTGTGGATGCGATTTAGGTTGTAAGCACTGCTGAAAAAAAAAGTATTGCATACACCAAACACTTACAAACCAACAACTGCAAGTGGGAAAACGTTCCCTGTTCTTGGTCTATAGGAAAAAGATGAATCTGCTTTTATATGCCAACTGCGCGAAGTGTCCATGTAAAGTTATCTACCTCTTAGTCAATGTGCATATATCTTGTGATATCTTTTTTCAAGCTAACGGAATAACCTTTGTAACTATCGAAGTATGAGTACGCATAACGCGCGATCTTGTTCGTTTCATTTGACTGCAATGCTTAGCAGCCGGGCATTTGCGTAAGGGTGTGCCGGAAGTTTAACGTATTTGAAAGCAAATCTTATCGAACAAGGATACCCAAAAACTTAGAAAACTCGCCCCTCAACAGAAATGCAAGGAAAATGAGCGAATATTGCATTTTGTCACACAATACTGTCCAACGCTTCGATTTCTAATTGCGTTCGACGTTAGGAGAAAGCATTCTAATCTTGGGTGGCCTGTGATACTAAGTGGTGAGATTTTTCGTCGTTCGTGTACCATTTCTGCGCCATCTTGAATGACGTCATAAATGATATCGTGAGTTGAGCCTCGCTCTGTATATTTACGCATGGTCTTGCGAAGTTCGATGTTTGAATCAATAGGCGTACTAAACTAATTTGCGTTGACCTAACCTGTAAAGTACGGCTTTTGACACGGGCTTTGCAGGCCGAAAATATTTTTTTAACTGATTTTCAAGTGAAATAAACTACGGTAAGCAGCCAGCGCGTGACGAGTAAAGATTATCGTAATCAAAAAGCTTTCCGTAATATCAAGTACTGTTTGTGCTGTAAAACATAGAGCAAAGACAACCAATGTTGGCGCCGTTTAGTAAATAATGATCCCTTGCTTTTGAAGAAAAAAATAAGATGCCCTAGTAGAACTAGTCTCCTTCGCAGCCGTTATTTGGGTCGTAACGCAACGCTTCTCCCCGCTAACGGCTGCTCACTCGAGCTTTGCATTCCTTTCCCTCAAACTGACCAATATGAAGCAGGTTTCCATTTTCTAGAAACCTGGTCCTAGTCCTCGTCTTGTTGTGTTTTGGCGGCAAATATAACGAGAAATATGATTGGCGCAGCTGCCGAGAATTACATGCACCTTATTGGTTCTCGGTAACAGAAGGAAAGGAATGCAGAGCTCGAGTGAGCAGCCGTTAGTGGGGAGGAGCGTTACGTGACGACCCTAATAACGGTTGCGAAGGAGACTATAGTACATGTAGAACATATATGTACCGGAGAGGGTTTTATGACATAAGATGCTGAACACATTTTGTATCGAACACGCTGGCTGAGTCTGAGAATTTTAATATTTGCTGCAAATAAGAACGAAATCCTTGTTTACAAGATCGGAAGTATTACCGGCGAATCACAGGTAAATACCAGCCGACAAGGAAACACAAAACCGATCACAACTCTGTCACCTCATATTACAAACCTGTTATGGATTTCATTACTATCACATCAGACTATCGCAGCAATGGACACTCGAACGCATTCCTGATCTACGATTACAACTAGTCTTAACAAATACTTGTGCAAAAGTGGCATTTAATCCTACAACAACCACTGCTAAGTGAAACATTCAAGGATCCCCCAATTGTTTCCTTTTGAAAAGGGCAGATCCCTCAAAGATGTACTCGCTCGGGCCAAACTCTAAGCTGGGTACTTACTGGTGGAGAGTAATTGAGTAGGCCTGTCACTCCCATTCTATCGCTACAAATATTCAGAGGCATGATTCTCACAGACGATATAATAAAGCATACAATGAACACGGGCAACGAACACAGCCTTTGCTATGTTAATATTTATAGAACCACTTCTGAGTGTTACCTTTTCCACGATAATTGAAACTGACATTACGTTATAACAACGTCTTGACGTTGTTGATTGATGTGAGATTCATTGTAACTGATCTGTTTTGCTGATTTTAGCAAGCCACTGACTGGACACTTGGCGTTCACAAAGCAGCAGAACGTTATAGTCTACTAAGTCTACTAATTTGACTGCTCGCTACGTCCATTAAATTTGCATATTATATGCAAATTATACTATATAGAGTTTTTTCCACAGGGTATTAAAAAAAGGAAACTTAACTGAAAGTAATGTACATGCCCGGTCTAAATGACCGGCAAACTAAGAGTTTGTCCGGACAAATCGTCATCTTGACCGGCCGTTATTTTAAGCCCTGCATTTGTAATCGTATTGAATTTGAGTCTTTTCTCCAAAATAGTTACTAGAACCAAAACAAACCATGAATGCTGTGCATTGCACGGTAATATGACAGATCAGTCCTATACGTTTTTTATCAAGTTAGTTATACACTGACTTGAACCTTATGTAGGCGACCAGCCTCGGGATCAGGATGGAATATGGGTCAGTACAGTGAGCTGGTGAACAGTAAGGTGATATGGGAAAGAATAGGATGTCTTCATTATTGACGTCGATTTAATTGTGTGCAGGTTGTTCCTGAGCAGAGGAGCTGATATTCATATCAAGAACAAAGACAGTCACACTCCTCTTGAGGTAGTAATGCAATTTCGAATTTTTCCGAGTGTGGCAGTGTGCTGGCATCGAACATCTAAAACTTTTCTTACTTCACTCCCTCTACCAATGCTTTTCTAGTTTGTTGAAATTGACTTTAAGATAAGCTAGATGACATAAGATAAGGGTCGTGTTTACACGGGTTATTTTTTAGCCACTACGAGAATGTCGAGAGTGACAACTGGAGATGTAGTGAAAACGGTTGCCTGTTTAATTCGCTTAAAGCTCAGCGAGTCAGAGAACTTGACACCGAAACCAATGCAATGCTCGTTAATTTAAACCTCCAGATCAGGTTGCGTGAGCGAGTTAACAAATAATTCTGGCCAATCACATATCGCCTACGGTACAACTTCTGATGAGGCCGCACTAATGAGGTTGAACCAGACGCATGTAAGTTGACTTAAGTTAAATACTAGCTGACCAAATTTTGCTTTTGCGCTAACAAGCAAAATGAAGCCCTGTTCGCGAAAACATGTAAATCGTTGAAGCTGGTTAGCCAGGCTGGTAAATTCCTTTCCTAAATTGTAACCTGACAATGCAGTTTTGTGCCAGTGGAAAGTGCCTATTTGCTTTATAAATGTAACTAAATACGTTGAAAAGTAAGATGAGTAATGAAGTAACAATCAAGCCACCCTGCTTTGAGCGCGCATTTGAACTTAGTCTGATAGGTGGCTATAACTGTTGCATTCGTGCAATTTGGCAGGTTTCCGATCCAAATTCAAGGGGTTACAGTTTGTTGAAGGTCAAGGCAGAGTTAGAATCGCACCAAGCATCCATCAGGCCTCGCATCTTACACAGGTGGGTATAAAAATAACAATACAAAATGGTTACAATTGCTGCGTGCAGGCCAGTCAGTTATAGTTATTTTGAAGCTGTAGTTGCCGTTCAGGAAATAGGCAAGGGTGTTCATTTCAATGCCTTCTGCGTTCGTCTGACCGCCATGGCTGGATTGCCTTTCAAAGTGAATGTTCCTACAAGTTTGTTTCCGTATTTCTCAAGTAACCATTTTTAATTTCATATTCACAGTGATATCTCTCGTGGACAAGAAAATGTTTCAATATCCTGCATAAATGAGGTATGTTGTATAAAAAATACTTATTTTACGGTTATAGTAAACCAATGGAAGTAACGCATTAAATAACGCAGACTACACGATCGCGAACTTTACCTGTCTTCGTGAACTAAGAACCCCTTTGGCCTTCAAACAGACTTAAAGGCAGTTTACTCTGCCCACGGGTCGGAAAGGGAATGACCTGATTCTCACCAAAAGCGTTTGGAATACGGGAGAGATCCAGCTTGTTAAAATCACCGATTAGGATAGGGCCGCAATCGGGGAAGTGGGCATCAATCCTGGACATAGATTCACGCAGATAGTTTCTCATTGAAGGCATAGTTAGTTTGCTGTAACGTAGTATTGGTTATCTCTATCTGCCACTTTCTCCAACGATTTTTTACCCAAGTGTTCGTGATAGGCAGAGTCTATTGTAAATAGAACAATATAACAGCATAGATCAAAGAACTAGATAACCAATACTCACTCTACTTTCTTTTGTTCAAAATACCTGTTTAATCGTTTTATAAATCGTTTGTGGGTTTTTATAAATCGCAGATCGATGAGGAACCTTTCCCACAATTCACCTTTGTCAAGGAGTGCCTTGAGGTTTACAGCGGAATGATAAATTGGAGCATCTCAGACTTCGAGGTATTTTATGTTTAAGCCATGGCGTTGATTATCGGAGAAGCTTACTATGGGTTATTGTGAGTGCATTCTTTGTATGAATAAATGGGATTAGTTTCTAAAGAAACTGTGGTGTTGCATCGGTGGGGAAATGGTACACCACTGAGTTGATAATGTAAATTGGCCATCTTTTGAATCTCTTTAAGGTGGGCAATTTACCTTATCAACTCATAGTTACTAAAGCCAAATTTTCGTGTATTCTTTGTATGAACTAGCCTCTGTTCCTATCATCCTAGACTATCCAGGATCTTTTTGAAGAACAGTTTATTTTCCTAATTAAATTAAACGCCCCACGGCCTGGCACCCGAACCCAGCATTTATCGTAACTCTTCTTTTATTCAGAGCTATTTCTGTTATTACTACGTGACTAGGTGTCGACTGAGAAGTCGAATTGTAGCCAAAAAGGTCGGACAGACTGAGTACAATTTTAAAGAAATGCTGATGTCACCTGTGTCTTCTGTCATTGAATTTTCAATGGCGTTAGTTCGCTGGGAAAAAAACTTTGTACATGTAACGTAAAAGCTCTATTAAGCCCTCCGTCTCGATTAACCCCCCCCCTCTCTAATAAGGCCCCCATTTGGAAGTTTTTGTAATAAGTCCCCCTCTCTAATATGCCCCCCTTTTGGGACATGAGATTTTGTAATTATCCCCTCCTATTCCCTCTTACAAGATCCACTTCATGCGGCCCAGTTGGCTTGTTTTTAAACAAATGTATACTCAAACACATAATACTGTTTGCTGCTTTTTATTAAATAATAACGTTTCACTGCAGTTGTTTGATTTTTGTACAAAAACTATTTTAAGACCAAAACGGCATGTTTAATATTTGAAATAAGCCGCCCCCCTCTATCAAGCCCCCCTCTCTAATACGGCCCCTGTCAATGAGGCCCGAAATTAAATAAGCCCCAGTGCCAGTGCTTATGTGCTCCGAAGCTGAAAAGTTATCCCAGCCTCAACAATCAGCCAAGCTCAAAGCTTTTTCTACTTTTGAAAAGCGTTTCCATTAACCCATTGGCACCCGTGCCGGCCAAAACCGGCCGTAAAAAACTCCCGTGCTTCAAAACATTGCAACTTTCTCAATCGCACGAATATTGCCTTAACTGTTAGTTGTGAGCACGAAATGGAATGCCCTTTAAATTTGGATATCCAATAAATGCAAGAAACGTAGCGATTTTTACCAAATATGGCCTTTTGAGTTTGGACAAGAACGAAACTGGCCGTTTTTAACGTCAAAGAGAAACAACAAAAATGCCCCTTTTTGCCTTCATGTTTTTTAGGGAAATCATCGTCGAAAAACCAAAATTCAACCATCATAACGAAATTTTTTTGTTCATATTCTTCTCCCGAGCGTAGATACAGCCTTTTGTTCCAGTGCATTCGGGCCTTCCCGACATTTTCAACATCTTGAGCGCATTGCATGCTGGGAACTAACGAGAATTTTTGACAGAGCCCGTTCCTTCCCCCAGTTCTTTCACATATAAACTAAGTCTACAGCCACTCCGACCTACCGCCAAAATTTCCTGCTCGTGGTCATCTTCAGTACACAGAAATTCCAAAATATGTGGCGGTAGGTCGAGAAATTCATCAATAGTCGAGTCCCAAAGGTACTAAGTGTTCGACCGTCCAAATTCCCAGTTCGTCGAGTAACAAGCCAAATTCAACAACAAAGTACATCACCTTGCTCGATTCTTTGAGAAAGTGGACTCTTAGCTACCGTCACGCTTAATGATGCTCATCAGGCAGCCGCTAAAGATGAAAAATGGCTGTAAATTTAGCAGAAATCGCAAGCAAACCGAACTTGGGCCATTGTTGTCGCTTCACGGATAAAAAATAGCTACGTCAAAATGACGTTTTCAGAAACCTTGAGCCTCCAGTGGCTTAGGACAGCACCACTTTTCCCTGGTAGTTCAAATAAAGAGTCACGAATTGCTATTCATCGTTTATAGGTGGAAAATCACTCCGAAAATGTAAAAACCTGCGGTAGTCAATGGGTTAATATTGTTTAAGTTACATATTGAAAGCATCTCAAGTCCAAATTGAGAAGAATCTGTGTGCTTACTGGCTTTTGTTTCTTTTATCACAGGGTTGTAAGTGTGATAGAGACTGTCGAAGTGGGAAATCGTGTGTCTGCTCTGAAAGCAGTGAACGGCAGAGAATTTGGTACAATGAGGTATGTGTGTAGAGAAGGGCAAAGCTGCAATTTTGTTTAGTTTCCTGTACATGAAGACGACTTTGTCGGAGGCTACGCAGGCTAAGGGCGAAAGCTGTAAAGAAAAGGAAAATATCTTGCCACCTGATGACTTTTAACGGTGAAATTAATAAAAAATCAACCCTTTTGTAAAAATTCTACCAAACCTCGTAATGTTTTGTCCGGCTGTGGATTTTGTGAGCGTTATGACGTCAAATCCCTAGATGCTGTTGGTGGTGCCAGTCCTACAGTAGCGTTTTCTTATATTGGATATAAATTTTGGACATATTTTGGGGCACGTACACTTTTTTTCCCGTGCCTGGGAGGCTATGAAATAATCGCTTGAGCAGAGGGTCAAGTTTTGACATTGAAGCATACTTGGTGAAGAAATTGGCAAATTTTGCCTCCACTGCTCAACCGGGCACACAAAGTGATGATATATGGGCGCGTTGGCCAGCCAAGCCACCGTGCCATTTATTTAGCTTTAATATACTCACAAAAGTCGATTACAATTAATGAAATCTAAGTGCACCAAAGCCGGACACGAAAACCCCTAAAAACCAGCAGGTGGAAAAAAACGGGGAACGTGCACCCCCGACCGAGGCAGTGGTGCCACCCTCAGGGTTTCAGGGTATCCTATGTAAAACATGGTATGCACACTGATAAGTAACAGTCACTTAAGAAAGGATATCGCTACATACAAAAGTAAAAACTGGCTTCCACATGACAATATTCTAAAAATTTAAACGGAAACGAAACCTTAGAACTAAACGCGGCAAAGGCTGTCCGTAAAATGTCTCACCCTACTAACGACTGCAAATTACAAACTACAATCCCATAACTCTCTCCGCGCCTAGCACCCGTCTCCAGCCCTCTTATACGTGCCGGCAAAATAGCAATTTATGCTAATTTTGGATTACCACAAATTACATTTTCCTCGTATTTTATGAGGAGGAAATCCTTGGTTTTTAAGTTATAATCACAACAAATCGGATTCTATTTTGCTCGTTTAGGCGGTAATCTCGGTGATCTTTTGCTAACGATCTCGAAGAACAGGATCAAAGGATCTTGCTATACAGTGATACATTTTCCTATTCATTCCAGGATGGACTGTTGAGGGGTGATATACAGAGGTTTGACCGGCCACTTGTCTACGAGTGTAACAGAATGTGTAACTGCTGGGCATACTGCAAGAACAGAGTTGTCCAGAAGGGTATGCAGTACCCTCTGCAACTATACAGAACTTTAAGGAAAGGTAGGTTATTAGACGATCCCGTCCACCCCTCCCCCTCCCCATCAAAGCTCGGTTCTCCTGTCTCCTCCCCTCCTCTCCTTCGTGTCTTCCCTTCTCCAATCCCCCGCTGCTCTCATCTCCTGTCTTGCATCATCGTACCTTATCTCCTCTTCTCTTATGTTTTGTACCTGTCTCTTGTCTTCTCGTGTCCTTTTCTTTTCCATTCTTTTCTTCTCCTCCCTTCCTTTCTCTTCCCTGTTCTTTCCGTTCTTTTCGCAGGAACTATCAATAAATATTTTCCGCAGGCAAACATCGGGCCGAAGTTCTCTGTGATGAAATCGGTGGTAACTTATTTTGGCTTTTTTTGTCTTGCGATGTACTTAGTCTCATTGGGAAGAAAGGCATTTAAGTATAATTTCATAAATATTTTTCCAATAAAACTTGATCATATGAGAATAAATATATGAAAGTCATATATCTGAACTGCGGATTAATGATTAAATATGTGACTGATCATCGCAGTTATGAACACTACTTAAGCAGTAGTGAAAATAAAGCCTGAAAAAAAATTCAGGCTTGTACGGGATCAGGCTTGAAACTTGATCAGTCGATTGATAGCAAAGAGTGTCAAAAAGAGGTTTTTGATTGTTTCTTTTTATAGGCTGGGGAGTGCGCAGTCTTGCTGTTATTCCACAGGGGAGCTTTGTGTGTGAGTACACTGGGGAACTCATACCAGACAGTGAAGCGGATGACAGAGATGACGACTCATACTTGTTCGACTTAGACTGTAAGGTATTAGCAGCAATCTGTTATGTGTGACCAAATGCATGGCTTTATCAACTTAAAGGCCGTTCACACGACAAAACGACAAACGAGAAATCGTACGGAGCGAACCACCGGCACCGCTCCACAGAAGGGCGGCCATTTTGGAAAAGAACTTTTCAATTCACACGTTCGTTTCTGTCTTAATTTTATTTTCAGTAGATGCTTCGATGAGGCACTTGGGAGGTTTCTCTGACCATGTGCCGAATTCTAAACCGTTTGATAAGCATTCCCTTTCTCAAACAGTGAGCAGAACTTATACATCAATCGGCGCGGGCATGTAGTCATTTGAAACATGTACACCGTTTTCACGTATTTAATTATGCTGGGTTTATACGGTCAGGAGGACATGGCTGTCAACTTTCGAGCAGGAGACCTCTTTTTCTTTTCTCTTGTTCTGATATTGTTTGTTTTGCAAGTATCAAGTTATTATCAATGCTCGAGTTTGGACTGTTACAGGGATATATGTTGATGGGATGGATATGGATGTTCACTACAAACAAACACAGACTCGAACATAATTATTAGCAGAATGCGTGTGATGTAAGAAGAACAGACGCTCCTCTTTTTAGGGATACACTATTTTCGCAGGCCCGCTCAAAGGCTAATTTTAGCCTCATGCGTTCATGCTGTCCATAGGCGCCTTTGGAACCAGAACAGCATGGATTAAACTTGAGTGTTTCTTTGTAAAGCTTATTATATTCATGTAAACGGCCCTTTAGTTGATAAGGTGAATTGGCAACCACAGACATTCAAGAGCGCTTCACACTTTTCAACTTGACTCCACCACTTTGTCAATGTTCAATGTTTTATCCTCTTGACTCTTAATCTTTGTATGTTTGTTTCTTGCAGGAGAGCACCTGTGAGTTGTTCTGCATCGATGCCAAGAATTATGGAAATATCAGCAGGTTCATCAATCACTCGTGTGAACCGAACATCTTCCCTTTGCGAGTATTTATTAACCACAGAGTAAGTACTTTTGGGATTAAATATATTTACTGTGTTTACAAGAGTGTATAAAAGCAGTAAAAACAGCCAATCAGATCAACGGACGGAGAAGCAAAGACTAAATGGATAAATAAATGAACCGAAAGACGGATGGGTAGGAGGATGGATGGATGAATGACCAAGTAAACGAATAACAAATTATTGATAACTGGATGATGAACGACTGGAAGAGGAGAGTAGGTATATTCCCTACATTGACCACTTGCGAGATAACACACAACACTGCAAAATGTCCTTTAAGGCTAATGCAAAACAGCCTTTTGTATTCTAATATTCTTTTCTATTTTTTGTTCTAGGACATTAGATTTCCAAGAATTGCTTTCTTCGCAACAAAAGATATACATCTGCATGAAGAAATTTGGTATGGTCACCTTGAAAGAACGATGCGTTCGCTAGTAGAGGTCTTTTTCTAGGTTTTGGTTAGTAAATGAAGCGACCGTTAAAACTTGCCCTGTTCTTATCTCCACAGTTTCAACTACGGTGACAGGTTCTGGTCGATCAAGAAGAAGGAGTTTTACTGTGAATGTGGCACCACAAGCTGCAGATATCGTAATCCCAACAGTTAACTGCTTGCGGTTCCCGATCGTCTTCATTTGGTATTTTTATCCAGACACAGTAATTTCATTTCTTGTTTGATTCTCTGGTAAACGCCTATCTTTTGTAACAATTTTCGCTCTCCATCCACTCTTACTTACGTTCCTTTAATTTACTAAATTATTGTTTTAAATATATTTTATTTTCCAACTCAAAAACAAATCGTTGATTGATTTTTCGCTCTAAGAGGTTTTATAGCTCCCGGCCCATTCTTAATCACCAACTTGCACTGCTATGTAAAATGTATTGGTTAGTGTTTTTCTTGTGTTTTTGTGTGTTGTTAACAATATTCTATGCTTTATTAATATGTGATGTAACCATTTCCCCTCAAAAGTCTCAACAGACAATGATTTTTCATAAAGGAAGTTATTGCATGCTCAGACGTCTCCTTTTGAGTGATATCATAAAGTATTCTGTTCACGGGCGCAGTAATTGAAATTATCATGTGCAGTTCAGTAAACTAAACCCATAGAGTACATATAGCTTTGATTGTGCATAACTAAAAACTTCGTTTTACATGGATGCAGTAGAGAGACGGTGAAATTATGAAAATTTACTTTATTTAATGTTCGGTTATTTCTTGATGTTTCTAAAACTGTATTCAGAAACTGAATGTATGGTAAGATCTTTGTCTTTTATATTTTTATATGGAGGTAAAACTCCTTTTTTTCCTCGTTCTTAAAAAATTGTACCCAGAGTGACATACATGATCATTAAAATAAAAATCTTTCTTTTGAGTTCTTTTGTTGTTTGTGTTTGAAGTTTGGGGAAATGTCTGAGTTTAGAAGACCTCTAGCCTAATATGGAAATATATTTCACGACTTCCGAAATTAAAGCGCACCGTCGTTTGTTCTTCGTATTATTTCCTCGACATTTGTTTCATTGTCATAAAAGACTAGTAAATGAAGAATGCATTCAATTAATTGTGACAAATAGGCCGCAAAGTGGTTGAAAATTTCAAGTTATACTCAAACATAATGGGTTAAATTTAATATAGGGCTTTCTAGCACATCACCGCTCATCAGACCTGAACGACAACTTCGCGGTTTAAGGTAAACAAATTTAGTGCGAGACCTTTATGTTTAAATCTAAATATCATCAATGCAAATATAAGTGCTAAAGAGCGGAAGAAAAAAGCAACTATGTTTGCAACCTCAATGTGTTCAGCTGTTTTGGAAAACAAACAGTTGAGACATCCTACAAACCACTAGTGGGATCCAGTGTCGTGAAAAAACCAAATGTGAATAATAAGCTACTCTAATTTTTACCACACCTTTGAAATCTCAAGTTGGAAGTCATCAAGTTATTTATCGGACTACTCGCAGTTGCATCATGTTATCGAGTCTAGACTTGGTCTTGTTACCCGGGTATGCAATAATCGTGGTTGTCGGATTGATTGGTAACTCTCTCATCTTAACAGTTGTGAAGAAGAAACGCTACATGCATACAACAACAAACTTTCTGCTAGCCAATCTTGCCCTGGCTGATCTATTGACGTTGCTTTGGTGTATTCCAGGAATCGCACTGCAATACACCACGCATCCGGACGGTGTTCTTGGGGACATACTGTGCAAGTTCGTCACCATGAATCATTTGGCTGGAATATCGCTTCTTGTTGCCGGGCTGACATTAGCGTTGGTTTCCGTGGAACGGTATAACGCGCTTGTGAATCCCCTGAATGTGAGCTTGAGACTCACGCAGGAAAATGTCAAGTATCCTATGGCCTTCATGTGGATTTTTGGATTTATATTTGTTTTGCCACTCTTTGTAGTGGAGCACTGGGATGAGGTTCGCCGGCTCTGTGTCCTGCGGTGGGAGAAACGGTCTTCGACCATTTATTGGTCATCGCTGGCGGTGCTTGTCACGGCTGGATTTCTCGTTGTTTGTTTCTGTTATTTTAACATCATAAGAGGTTTGTACTTCACAAACAACATCTGTGCAAAACAGTCAACAGAATCCTCACGAGTTGAAGGAATTCAAGCCAAGCGGAAGATCGTCAAACTTTCCATCAGTATAACGATTATATTTATCGCTTGTTTCTTTCCGTATGTTATCTCCATTGTCATCGACGTCTCGATAAGGAATGCATTTTACAGAATTGCATTCTTTTTGGTTTACTGTAGTTGTTGCATAAATCCTGTTTGTTATGCGTTGCAAAGCTCTAACTACAGAACTGCTTTTAAGGAAACCATTGGTAGAAAGTTCACCAATAATCAAAACGAAGAAGCTGTGTAAGTTGACTCACCAAGCGTGGAAGTAAAGCTGTGTACTTTAAATTGTGTTTGTGCAGCGTTACAAAACTATCACCCACTACTGAGAAAACTGACCTAAACTATAACCCAGGTTATTCTTGACTTTGTCTTCTGGATTCGTGGATAATATTTATTTTCCCCTCGGAAAGGAAAAGTGGCCATTTTTATTCCCGTGAATCATGATATGGCCACTAGCCGAGAGCCGTGATTGTTCATAACGGTTTTCCGTGAAATAGCAATTATGTGGGATTGCTTAATATCGTTTCATTAATAAAAAGTGAGTAAGTAAGCCAGCAGCCAGAAATCACCGCTTTTCTCCTGAAACACGAAATGCTCTTTTTATTATCCATGAAACGAATAATCATGCCGCACCAACCTTCCAAGCAAAAACTGATGACTTTTTAAGCCGTCCTTCCTGTAGCTACCATTTTAGGTTTCCGATCATGTGATTGTCAGTTTAATGTTGAAGGTACACGGTATGTAGATGCAGTCCCGTTACTCTTATGATACAATGTTCAACTCTAATTTACATTACTGGCTACACACAATTATACCGTGGCGTTCCCGCCAATAACTATAACCTAGTCCCGGATGTGTGACCCAGGACTTCACGCTCATCATTACAGTCAGGTGGTGGGGTTTTTTGGAACAATTTACTCTGTGGACACTGTTCCTGAAGTATAGCAGGTGCACAGTGTTAATTTTACCTCTCAGCTGACTCTTTTCACCGGCGAAAACTGTCATTTTAAAGTAATGGGAAATGCTTTCATAAAAAAAAAAATGCTGTGCTGATGCTCTCAAAGTTTGCACTGGTTTTAACTGCAAATTCGTTACTACGAATTCATAACCTTTGAAAAGTTAAAATTAGAGAAAGCTAAGAAATTTATCTTTAATGTTGATCAGCTTCATTCAGAAATTTTTCTGGGATTCAGTATTTTTTCTCGGAGTAAACCGAATGGGACAAACAATTGGCGGCTAGGTTCATGAATTTCGTTTTTGTACAAGAAATAATAATAATAATAATAATAATAATAATAATAATAATAATAATAATAATAATAATAATAATAATAATAATAATGAGCTTTATTTAACCAGGGAACACCTTCAGCAGTCTGTTCTCCCAGGTGCCCCTGACATAAATATATACAATACTAAAATAATGTACAATATACATTAATAAGTATCAACATAAATTATAAATACATCAAAACTATAGAATAAAATAAGACGATTAAATGATTACAATAACATTTAGCTAACTTGTCTTACAAAACTTGACAGAAATAATGATAAAATAAAATAATTAAATGATTACAATAATATTTCGCTAATTTGTCTTTTGAAGCTTGATACAGAGTCAGAGTTTTGGATATTCTTAGATAATGTGTTCCATAAGGTGATACTAGTGTACTTAAAAGTACGTTTCATGTATTCAGTTCTTGGTTTAGGTAAAACAAACTTATCTTTGTTTCTAGTATTATAATTGTGTATTTCTGAATGACGTAAGTAGTTCGTATCAAGCCCTTCTAGTTGATTATTTAAGCATTTGTAAGTAAGAATGGCTTTGTTGTACTTTCTTCTCTGCTATAATGTCGACCAGTTGAGCTTAGCTCGTACTGAGGCAGACGGGTTGCGATTGTCAGTCAAGAGGATAACTCTTCCAGCACGATTTTGCAGTCTCTGTAGTCGTAGAGATGATGTCTCGCTGCATGTGTCCCAGACTACTCCGCAGTAGTCAAATAAGGGCTGAATAGTTGACTTATACACGGTTTGAGCTAATGATAATGTAAGGCAAGGCATTATGCGTTTAAGGATACCGATTCTTGAGGAGACCTTGTTGCACAAGTAGTCGAGATGACTTGACCAAGAAATATTACTGTCGAGTACAATTCCAAGGTATTTGAAGGTCTCTACTCTCTTTATTGCGACCCCATTTAGCATTAATGTGCCAAATTGAACACAGTTAAGTCTCTGTGGTGAACCAATGACCATGTACTCACACTTCTTGGGGTTTAACGCTAATCCATTCGATTTGATCCATCTGGATATATTTTCAAGGTCATCATTAAGCCTTCTCAAGATCTCGTCTGTATTATTAGAAGAATAATACAAGGCAGTGTCGTCGGCAAACATATTTTTTACTTATTTTACGTTAATTTTACAGAAGTCGTTCCCTATATTATGAATTTGTTCTCGGAAGGGAAGTCACCCGTTGTTAGCATTATGTGCCTAACTCCTTGAAGGCATTTGGAATATTTCGTTATGCTTTAAAATAATAATTCTTATTATATTTGAGTTCTTTATTTCCGTTCGGTGGGAAAGTACATTAATATGTAACAGTTGTCTGTATTACTAAAACGTACAGAAGAGATAATTCACTGAACTGAAAAACAAACAGTTAAATTTTGCACAAGTCTACATTTTCTGCAGTCCACCAATAGAAAACAATAACAGTTGGTGGTCATCGAATAGTTTCTCGTGAAAATGACACTTTAGGACAAAATAAAGCCAAAAGTGTCATTTCGTAATTTTTAAGTCGTTTTGCTCGTGTGAAATTGATGATTTCAGTTTTATGACAAGGCAATGGTAAACGACGTTTGGTAAGTTTAGAAAGG
Organism: Pachyseris speciosa; assembly: GCA_016490735.1. Classification (NCBI taxonomy): domain Eukaryota; kingdom Metazoa; phylum Cnidaria; class Anthozoa; order Scleractinia; family Pachyseridae; genus Pachyseris; species Pachyseris speciosa. The sequence continues at coordinate 118,343 of JAEMWC010000189.1, forward strand.
TAAAAAGATTTTGCTTTCGTGTTTCTTACTCATCTGTTATCTGTCAATTGATTCAAAATCAGGAGGTGAAGAAATAATTGAAAAATCGATTATTTCAAAAGAACGAAGGCGTGAACAGTTCGAATTTTACGATAACTACTTCAAAATCAGACGCTAACTTTATTGTTTCAAGACAAATGCAAGCTCGAGATTAATAGCTTGAGAAACGACAACCTGAAAAAGTATATCAGCTTAAATTTACCGTGTTTTTGTCTGCCATAACTCGGGGTGTTTTCAATATTACTGAACCTCGCTGGGCACAGCATTCGCGCCTTAAGTCCTGGCCAAACGGAGTCGCAAGTAGACACACACTTATGGCAACTTAGAAAAACGTGTCACCTCGAGCGTCCCTGCCGCCACGTTTGAAAGCATTCCGGACGAGTAAAATCCAAGAAACTACATCTACAGGGATAGTTCTCGTTAAAATTAATCCTATACCCCTTGAATGAATCTTAAATCAATATGTTTACTTGGTCAAAATTAATTTAAATTTAATCGGACGTGTTCAATCTGAGATTACTGTAATTTATTTGATGAAAACCAACTTTTTAATTTATTCAACACTTTCCGAGTTCCGACTTGTTTTATTTAAGTGTCTCTTGGTCTTATTTTATTGTGGGAGTTAAGATTTGGTTTTTTGTTTCGTAACATGAATATTTGCATCTTCGCCTAAACATTAAATTTGTTGTTGGAATGTAATTTGAAATCAAAATATGAAATATTGGATGCAACTGAGATTAAAAAACATTGTAAACAAATTTGACGGTGAATGACAACAGAAGAGTCTAGAAAGGGATTTTGTGTAAACGAACAATGTATTTGGTCGGAATCACCAGCTGTCCCTTCAAGAGGAAAAAAATAAGAAATGCAATCTTATTCTAAGATCATTAAGCTACTGTTACCTTTCCTGATAATCGTAGCTAGTTTTTTTTCCCAACCCCAAACGCGAAAATTGTGAAAAACAAAAGGCGTTTAAAATAATTATTTCCTCGTTATGAAAGTTCAAGGTGCAGTCTTAGTGTTTACTTAAAAGATCTATTCTTTCGTATCAAAATTACTAAAGGTGGTCATCGGATAATTTCTACTGAAATGGCCTGTGTAGTGTTGCTAATTTGCTATGAAATGAAATGGGGGCAATGGAAAAAGTTTTGATAAGTTGGTAAGGCCTGTTTCGTGCTTTGTGCTACTGCCGTGTCGAACTCAAATTAGTTGAATTAAATTCGACTTTTAAGACAAAAGAACGGCAGAGGCACGACGTTTGAAACCAAGTCGTGCTACTGTCATGTCGAACTCAATTTATACAATTTTAAGGCTCCAGATTGGCCCAAATGAGGCGTGACTGACAGGTGTCAATTACGCATTTGCCACTGAGGAAGAGGCAGCAGCGTCGAAACGTCTGGCATTTAACCCTTTGCGTACTAAGGGGGTGCTATTTAAATCAACACATTTTGGGCAGTTAATAGTCTGGGGCACTTACCTTCTCTATATATGGAGTTACTACCAAAATATCTGCTGTCTTAAGATACTGGGAACTCAGACTTCAGTGTCACGTGATACACGCGAGTGGCTGTTGTTTTTCGATTGAGTGGAATCGCTCTAATTTGACAATATTGTCGCTTTTAGAGTGGGTTTCTGAGCCATTTTCCTATGCAGAAGCCCCCATGCTGGCATCATTAAGCTAGAATGTGGGTAAAGGCAAGCCTTTGAAAGAAACCAGAGCTGAGAGGCGGTTTCATGTTGACGGAGATGCCAACAAACACGCTCTGTTGTCATGATGGTAGCTCAAAATGGAACCTGTCTCTCTTGTCTTTCTGCGAGTGGATTCCAGGACCTACCAAGGCAATTTGGGCTAGTTTTGACCGGTGAAAAACTCGTCGATGCAATATTTTGCTGGTAGGACCGGGTTGTCAACACCGGGTGGCGAAAAACTATGAAATGAACCGAAGGAGAGTTGTATGCTCGTGGCGTGGTTGAATCTCCCAGAATTATTTTCGGGCGTGAACTAGGCAAGTTAAGACACGAGATTGGCACTCAGAAACGAGCTGAAGCTTGGCTGGCAGAAAATGTGAGAGAAACCTTTCATAACAGATACCGAGGAGAGATCTGGAGGTTTGTGGTAAATGTAGAATGTTGACATTTGGGCAATGTTTTTGATTAAAAAGTTGACCACAAGAATGAGTAATTTTTGGTGTTATTCTTTGGCACATTATCACGAGGTTGAGACAATTTAAACTAGAAACAAATCCTGAAGCAAAAGCGGTATTTTCTACGCATATATGCGTAACTGAGAAAGAAAGGGTTAAAACTAATTTTTAGCACGTTTTCAAAAAATTTCAAAATGTTTATTTGTGACTTCTGTGCTACACAGTCTATCGATCTATTATCATAAGCTGTCAATTATGCTTCTTCAGTCGTGAATAAAGATGATAAAATGGAAACCAAATGTATTGTCGGTGTTTCAACTTGGCAACAGTAGCTTAGTAGTTTGATAATAATTGCTGGATTCAGCGATGACTGTTCCATATACGATAGACTCTTTACAGTACTCTATCTTTCTGTGTGGTTGTCGATGAAACGTTCGCCATCTTGATTTGCAATGGCGAGGGTAGCCTGGAGGGCACCAAACTACCGATAGGGGTGGGAGTGGGGTACTTGAGAAGGGGGACAGTCTCTCCCAAACCACCACGCTAGAGGTTCTCTCTTCAGTTTTGTAGTTGCACTGACTCGCCATGACAGACTAAGATTGACCAACGGCTGGACCACCTTAAAATCTTAGCAACATTTTGCGGGAGGCTACACTGAATACCAAAGTGGGGAATCAGGACTCAAAATACACTGACAAGATAAACAACTCAACTTTTCTACTTCATTTATACCGAGCTTAAAGTTTACCATATTTCTTTCTCGACCGCATATGGGACTTTCACAATTAAACCTACTACTGACGTAAACAACGACGACCTCCAGTGAAAAGGTACTCATAAATCAAAGAATTTAAAGACAGCCAGAAATGATTCAGTGTTCCGAATTATAGCTGCTTTCCTCTGGAATCATTGTTGTCGAATTAGCTCCAATCATTTTATGTTGTCAACAGCCGATGCATTAATGAAATTCGGAGATCAGATCGCTAAAACTGAGGAACCATATGATATGCAACAACCTGGTTTAACTTGCGCCTCCCTGAGGTACGGCGATCATTTGCTCGGCGGTATAGCTTGAATAATATGACAACCATAAACACCTTTTTTCGTGACAAATACATGACCAATCTTTGTATCGCGTTGAAGTATCGTCTCTCCAATACATGAGTGATAAGTGTTGGAAAAAGCTCGGATGTACCCACTCTCTGAGAGCCGTACAGAGAGCGGCAGCTTTCGAAAAGTCTTCAGAGACATCGTTCACGGTTTAACTCTGTATATTTTAAATTGCTGAATCTGGCCTTAAAAATTTACAAACTTTCCATTACAGCAAATAAAAAATTTTCTTGTTTATCCAACCAAGCTGCAAATCAGTATGTCATCACCGTCGCTTAATTATAAAAGTCATGAAATACCGATTTATCGACTCGCTAATCCCATAAACGGAACATCAGGTAAACGTGTGATCCATGTTTAAACAACTGTTTGCTTTCGTCTCAGTGGAATGTTGAGAAAGATGACGAAGACGCATCCAAACCTGTCGCTCGGCATTTTAATCTCCCTAACCATTCCAAACAACACATGTTGATCTCCGGCCTTTCCCTACATCAAGGTACCACGGAAAGCCGTAAAAATCTCGAGCAAAAACTGATCTTTCAAATTGGCACTCTTAATCCCCACGGTATCAACGAGCGCTTTTCATTCAATTAATTTATTCCTGTTTTTCACGTTACCATGTTACCACCAATAGCGTATGGCGCGTTTTTAGTGTCAAAATTCAAAACCTCGTTTCAAACATGCTATTTTTCTATTCAAATATTCGATCCTGTAATTAAAACCTAGGGCTCTTCAATTCAAATATGGTATCCTTCTATTTCGATTTCCAATTCGTAAATTAAACTTCTTGTTTAACAATTCAGATACGCTATTTGGTGTCTGAAACATCCATGGTTTCAATTCAAAGCAACATTTCTTCAATTCAGTTATGCTCTTTTTCTACTCAAACGTGCAGTCCTTCGTTTCAAAAATGGTTTTCTGCTAGCCAAACATCCAGTCGTCTAATTCAAACCTGCTATCGAGCAATTCAAATTTCCAATCGCGCAATTCAAAATAGTCAGTTTCGCGAGTAAAAATGCTATCCTTCTATTCCAATATACAATTCTTCACCGCAAATCTACAATTCGTCAATTCAAATACACTATTCCACAGTTCAAACAAGCTTTTGTCGACAGAAACATGCAATCCTTCGTTTTGAAACTACCGTTCTGCAATTCAAACACTCTACTCTTCAATTCAAACCGACAATTCTTCTATTCCAACGCGTAATCTTTCAAGTCAGACCTGCTTTTCGATTATGGAGACATCCGGTCGTTTAATTTGATAACCCTGTTCATCACTTCAAATACTCCAACTCGTTTTCCAAACATTCAATTATTCAATGCGAACGTGACATTTGACACTCGTCATTTCAAACACGCAATCCTTCAATTCAAACACTCAAACTTTCATCGCAAACACGCTGTCCTTCGTCGTCGCCTGGAACCTAGCCCGGCCACGCATGCGTAGTAGGAAGACAAATTCACGGGCAGAAGCTGAGCTGAAGACGGGAATCGGCGCGAAGGTAAGTTGTACTTTTTGCACACGGCTTCTATTCCGTGCTCTAGAATTAGCTCTGTATCATCTTGATTTCTTTTCTCAGCTATGTCTGTCGCAAAATGCAAGGAATTACTGGACGAAGTAGCCAAATTATGTGCTCAAACTTCTCGTCAAGTATACTACTCCTCAAACGCCGGTTGTCACGAACAGAAATACACCTACTCCTCAAACGCCGGCTGTCACGAACAGAAATACACCTTCTGTTTCATCTGCCACTGACTCGTCAACTTCTGTTGCACTTGGATTCCAAGAACACCGTAGATTATTCGGGTTTAACCCTACGGCCTGTCAGACGACAAGCAAAAAACGAAAAGGGGTGAATGGTGGAACGTCGAAAAAGGTGAAACGACCCACATGGACCAGGACTTTCGTGTGCCTGGGGAATACAAGGGAAGAAAGAATGCCAACCCCCAAAGAGTACCGAGAGCTCAAAGCTGCTGATCTGGGTGAAAAAAGATTAACATTCTTCGCTGACAGCATCTCTGTTGATTTTGATAATAAATTGAAAGACGCCTTCCCCAAACTGGAGACAGTAGGAGGCTATACACTGCTGTGCGGGAGTCACACTCGACAGCTTGAAGTTATCAATCCTCCTTACAATATACCGAGACTTAAAGAACATTTTGTCGGTCAGGGGAAGCTGTTCATTAAACCCCTGCAAAAGGATCTGGACATTATCCCGACTGGCACCTCTTGGGAGGATGAAGAGGTGAGATGATTTAAAAGCAGGAATGTATAACCTGCATTTCCATGCAATCACTGGCCATTCATTATAACCATGCATGCATTTTTAAAGCTTAACATTTTTATAGAAAACCAAAGCTTTCATTTGCCTTATTTTCATTACATCACACACTTCTTTTAGATACATTGAAAATAAATCAATGTACATGTAAAGACAAGACTTTAATCAGCAAGCTCAATGGAAATTGGAACTGTGACATTGTCTGTGATAACTGAACTTTTGAGCACTAGTTGCAGACATAAACAATATAATATCTTGCTTAATTAAGGGTGTTGTTGTGAATGTCTTTTGTTAATTGTTTTATTCATCTTTAAAAAATGCAGACTTTGCTAAAGATCTGTTCTACCAGCTTTTATACTCACTAGGGAAGGTTGTACTCCCCAAAATGTTTGTTTTGGGGTGTGTGGCCCAAACCTTGAAACTGGCCTTACCCTATCCCAGACAGTAATATGTGAGTTAAAAAATGTGAAAAAATGAGGAAGGGCTTATTTGCTTTTAATGCATTATTTTATCTTAGCAAAGAACATGGCAAAAATTCACCAGAGGAAGATTCCAATATGTATGTTGAAACTCCAAGTAGTCCACAGTTATTGGTTCCTGGTATACTGCGTACTGAATGCCTGATGTGTCCCACTGATGCAAATGTAAATGTCTCTCAAAGTTATGAAAGTACATCCATTACTCCGCCGGCCATAGTGAACAGTTCACTTACATGTAATGATGACCAAGCAGGAGATGAGGAATTGGAAAGAGACTCAGTAACACATGAACCTACATGTAGCATATCAAATAACATTGAACGGTTTCACGTCTCCCAAATAAATAACTGTTGTATCTGTTTTTTGATGTATACACTGTACAGCTACTGCCGGCTATAATGGAGAAGATGATTTATGTTCTATTCTAGCATTAACCTTTGTACTAAAGCAACTGTTTTTAAGTATAAGTCAATCCCATAACTGTCACTTTCTTGAAGTGGATTAATTTCCGCGGCAAGCAACTGTGTCTTGTGTTGATCCATTGTAAGAGTGGGTGGTACTTCAACAACCTCTCCATCAGACTGCAGTGGCCCATCGTGTTCTTCATTAGGTAAAGGTCCTCTCCAATCTATACCATACCCCTGAAAATTTTCCTGTTGACAGAATTCAATTTTTCAGTGGGGGACATTTCAACTGAAAATCAATGGTAGAGTAGTGGCTTACCCCAAACATTTCTTCCGACACAGTAGTGCACGATGCTGCACTCTGCTGCATCCCCCAAATCCAAAGCTGTCTAGGAGTTCTATTGTGGGCGGATGAAAGGCCGTGGTTGATCCATCCGTTCACAAAATCATCCAGCTGCGCATTAACACGGGGCAAAAATATCTAATGCAGGGAAAACATGTGCACTTCATCACTCACATCCAACACTCTGTTCTCTTCCATATGGCAGAAAAGTTGGTAAAAGGTTGCGGTCTTTTGAAAATAAAGATCCCGCCATAGTCGCTCAATTCGCTGGTTGTGAACGCTTTTTCCAGCGATCATGCTACCCCTTCCGGGACCACGCCTGGGATGGGTCAACATAAATAGGGAGACGTCCACGTTCTCCCCACCCTTGTCCGAACGTACCCGTGACGGCAATCCATATTGGCGAACTGCTTCAAGGAAGTGAGACAACAGTTGAGGCAAAGTTGTTAGCGGAACAGCGAAGAAATACTGGAATGCGCGAATATCCGTCGATTCCGCCATGAATCACCATTCTCCATCTATAAGACAAATAGTTTTCGAGAAATTAGCATTGACTCGACTTTTTTTGCCCCCAATCTATGGCTTATCTAAACCGTTCCCCGTAGTAATTAGTTAATAATATAAAACACTCATGAAAAACATAAACATTGTCAGGCATACATGGATATAGTACTGGGTTACATCTTGGACCAAAAGGTTTCCAGTCGTTGCACGAATATGGAGCTGAATGTATGTCCGCTATAACGCTGAGCAGCAGTAAAACATGCCAGGTAGGAGAGGTCACCTGATTACAGTTGTGATGTGTCTATTGATTTCATACCTTATCAGCTTGTGGTTACCGTCAATGTGCCACAATGCATTTGGGCCACTGACTGAGTAAGCTCGACGTTGTACAGTGGTCATCCACCGAGTAACGGTTCCCTCTGGATCTTCTTTTTGCATCGTTTGACGCACCCTAAGCTGAGATACCCGATATCCTCTTGCACGAAGGTGACCTAACATCATCCTGTAACCACTTCTAGGATTCTCTTTCTTGATGTCCCGAATAAGTTCACAGAGATTCTCATCAGTTATGTCTGAAAATGGTCTGGATGTGTCAATACTGTACTCGATCATACGGCGTCTGACCGTGCTGAGGGACACCCCGAGTAGTGTACCCATTTCCACTGCGTTAAACCCGTTTGCAATAAGGTATTCCAATTGTTCCTGGGAAATAACGAACTTTGGCCTTCCACAATTTCCACTGTAGTATTTACTCAAACGAACGTTCGACCACTGTTCTTTTTCTGAATCTTGAGCACGAATAATGGTGGAAACTTCTCGTAGTTTAGGAATAATTTCGTTGAAAACGTTGTCGCAACCCAGAGGAGACAAGCGAACTGCATGTTCATAAAGTATTTCCGACTGATAACGTAAATAGTCCAGTGTTTCTGATGTTAAATTTCCCGCTTGTGCAAGTCTTGTCAACTCATTTTTCAACGATACAGTTCGCCCGAGAAGGTGCTCTGTAACTGTTGCAGCCATTTTCACCATACAAAAGATCATAGGAACTCATTGAAATTCCCGCCTTTCTCTCGCCTTTCTTCCTACTACGCATGCGTGGCCGGGCTAGGTTCCAGGCGACGACGAAGGACAGCGTGTTTGCGATGAAAGTTTGAGTGTTTGAATTGAAGGATTGCGTGTTTGAAATGACGAGTGTCAAATGTCACGTTCGCATTGAATAATTGAATGTTTGGAAAACGAGTTGGAGGATTTGAAGTGATGAACAGGGTTATCAAATTAAACGACCGGATGTCTCCATAGTCGAAAAGCAGGTCTGACTTGAAAGATTACGCGTTGGAATAGAAGAATTGTCGGTTTGAATTGAAGAGTAGAGTGTTTGAATTGCAGAACGGTAGTTTCAAAACGAAGGATTGCATGTTTCTGTCGACAAAAGCTTGTTTGAACTGTGGAATAGTGTATTTGAATTGACGAATTGTAGATTTGCGGTGAAGAATTGTATATTGGAATAGAAGGATAGCATTTTTACTCGCGAAACTGACTATTTTGAATTGCGCGATTGGAAATTTGAATTGCTCGATAGCAGGTTTGAATTAGACGACTGGATGTTTGGCTAGCAGAAAACCATTTTTGAAACGAAGGACTGCACGTTTGAGTAGAAAAAGAGCATAACTGAATTGAAGAAATGTTGCTTTGAATTGAAACCATGGATGTTTCAGACACCAAATAGCGTATCTGAATTGTTAAACAAGAAGTTTAATTTACGAATTGGAAATCGAAATAGAAGGATACCATATTTGAATTGAAGAGCCCTAGGTTTTAATTGCAGGATCGAATATTTGAATAGAAAAATAGCATGTTTGAAACGAGGTTTTGAATTTTGACACTAAAAACGCGCCATAATAGCGTAGCTCCATTTTCTGTATATAAACCATACACAACCCACAATTCCTCGATTCGCTCCGACGAAGGGCTAACGCTCGAAACGTCAGGTAATCGAATCCCTGCACGGTGGTCAATTTACATTATCAACTCCGGTGATAAATCAAATTTTCGTGTTTCACTCCCCCACCGACGCAGCACCACAGTTTCTTAAGAAACTAATCCCCTTTATTCATGAAGAAGAGAGAGTCTCAAATTGAATGCGTGACCATTCGGATGTCAGCGGTGATATGTTTCTCAAAGTGTAAACCGCGAAGACCTCATATCAGTGATAATGACAAGAAAAGGAACAATTATTTAGAGGTTATTGTAGTCTCCCCCGCAGTCGTTTTTAGGGACTCGTATTTTAGGCTAAGGTTATTGTGAAGGGATCTGTAACCTAAGTGTCCTCAAGTTCCATCTTCCCGCAAATCATAAAACAGGCCTCGTTTTCTTCCAGAATTTTCACCTTCTTAATTTCGGCTCTACAGCTGCTTAAAATAGATCAAGATAATGAAGTCGAATATCAAATGATAAATGAACGTGATTACCAAGCGTAATGGAGAGTGCTAAAGTTTGCCGCATTATGACTCCATTATAATAAATAAATGACCATGACAACACTTATATTTCTGTCTGAAACAAATCTAAAATGTTTTCTCTGAGCGACCATTCTCATCGTATTACGAGGATCATACTAATGCAGACCTGATATTAATTCAAAACCAGTGATTTGAGTAGTGCATACAGTACCCGGCAAACCTTCACATTACTGAACCAAGCTATGTATTGCGACATGCTCCGAAATATAATATTGTTCTTTCATTTTTGTAATTAGTAACATCTAAACCTGAAGAAGGCTGGTTTGGCCAGCCGAAATATTGTTCTCAAATATATTACGTTTTATACCATGCCATAGAAAATACAGCCAATCACAATGCAGGAAAGCCGTTGTATATTCGTCAGTATTCCACCGAACCTTCCCATCGATCAACGCAATTCAACGGTATCACACCCAACCTTCCCATCGGGCGTTGAGATTCCCGCTCATGATGGCCTTGCTGGCCACTGTATTTTCTATGGCATGGTATAAAATAGTTATGCAACCTTTTCTCGTCGTATACCGTGGAAAATCCCACTCGTCGCTTGTATTTTCTTGGTAAAGACACTCGCCTAAAGGCTCGTGTGTATACCAAGAAAATACAAGTGACTCGTGGGATATTCCACGGTATACCACTCGAAAGCGTTGCATAACTAGTATGTATCAACCTTGCAGTAGTCTTTGGACTTCTAATCGTCTAATTTTCAAGTTTGGTTGATTAGATCTCCTGTGAGATCCAACGGACAAGCAAGAAGGATCATCGTTCACTGTTTTTGCAGTTGCACAGTCCTTGTGTTCTTTATGAAGATATGCAGTTATTAATTTATCTAGCCAAGTAAAGTCGGATAACTGATAGGGTGGAGGGTAGTTCGCCTTTGGCTTTCTGCGTCCATTTAAGAGACAACCAGGATTTTCGTAACTGAAACATGGCCTAAAAGATTCTCAGTGGGGAAATAATAGCCCCTGATGTTTACTGTTATGGCAGTCAAAAACGTCACCTAGTATTTTCGAAAAGAAAATAGTTCCCTAGAAAGTTCGTAGAAAGTTCATTTCAGCTAGAATTTTCTCAAGGGAAGATTTTGTTCCCTAATTTTTTCGGGCAACTTAAATTTCATCTCTGGGTATGCAAAACACGCAATACTTCCACCAAAATAGAAAATTTCTCTCTCTTCCTCTCACATTACGATACACCGAAAACCAACACTTAATTAGTATCACACTGGCAAAACCATGCACATCTTTTTTTTTTTACCTTTCATTCTATCATCAACTGTTTCCTTTTCTTTTTTTAGCAATCGTTTAAAAATGGAAAGGTAATGTAATGTAATGTAGTGTTTTTTTAATGTTATGTACCGTAACTTAGTGCATCGTAATGTTGTGAAGTTATGTAATTGATTATAAATTAAAAAAAAGAAAAATTCAGCTAAGGAATCCGAACAGATCAAATTGTTCTAGCTAACGAAAAAAATCACTTTAAACAGACCTCAAACACCATAAGGTACTTAAAAAAGCCTTTCTACAACTTTTGGTTGATTTGGCTCGTTGGGTGCCCCTGAACTGATCCCGTGAGTCCAAAGTAATCTGTATAATATCAATGAAGGCAGTAGGCCAGTTAATTTGCCTTCTTAAAATGGAACGGATATGTAAAAATTAAACAAACAATCTGATATTATACCGGCCACGAGCAAAAGGGCACATGTTTTATCTCAGGATTAAAACTGATTCATTCGTAAGTGGACTACTCATCAAATCTGATTCCTGGATTCCTGGATTCATGCTTTCCTCAAGAGACGCTGTACATATTTTTGCGGAGGTTTATTATTGTTCACTTTCGTTGGTTTAATTAAGGCTTCATAAGACAATACCCCACATCCAGCTGATCTAAATGTCCAATGGCCGGGAGGATCCGTGCACTTTTGATTAAAAATTTCCATTTGAAAAGAAATTGTCGGAGTGTATTAACACGTTATGCAAAACTTCACGAACCATCGTAATATCTGCTTTTATCCTGACCTCATGGTGACTAATGGGCGCTACAAAAATGTTGTTTTCGTTTCTTTGTTTGTTTGGTTAATACTTACATCAGCTTTATCTTTTGATGCAGAAACCGAGTAGCACAAGCTTCACTCGCAAAATGATACTACTCGTTATGGATTTCTTGCCTCCTCTGGGAATTTATTCTGTGCTAGTACTTTTCAGTATTCATGAAACAGTTGAGGCCTTTCCTTGCGGTGAAGTTTGTGAGTGCTATCAAGATCAACAACATGGTTTTGTCGCCGATTGCAGTGGACGAAATTTGCGATTTCTACCCCCACGACTGCCGGAGGAAACGCAATATCTGTGAGTATGAAAGTGTTGTATTTTCTGTTCAGCTTTTTATGATGCTTTGCTTGTCTCACCGTGTTTTTGTCTAAAATATAGCTAAAGGTTCAAATAGGTTTATAGCTATTCAACGATACTTTCGCCCAGCCAAGCGGTGCGAATTGTTTTTTCAGGCCTCTGGTGTTACATGGCACAAGGTCACAAGGTCCGAGTGTGTTTATATTTTATATCAGCTTTTCGAGATACACATTGAAAGAAATGAGGTTATAGACTTGCTTATCTCTGTCGGAATGTTGTTTGCATTTTTTAGCTGACCGGCAATTGTATGTACTTTTATTTTAAATCTCTGACCGTTAAATTGTATTTATGAGTTTTCTGGGAGAGATTTGACAGATAAAGGGTATTGAAGGAGTACTTACAATTAAAAAATGTTCAATTTTTTCAGCACACTGTCGGAAAAATTTATTTGACAATATCTATTTGTTTGACTCGTTTATGAAACTAATGTTCGCCAACCCTGTCTGAGTGCATTTCCTGAATATTGTCACACCCTCACAGTGTCATATTGACTTTTGTTTGTAATTGAGAAACAAAGGTTTATTGACAAGTTAAAATATTCCAGAATGAAAAAGCTATTGATTACAGTCGTGCTGTTTTTGAAATTTATTGCTTCACTACTGCTGAGGTACTGATTGGTGATTGTTTCTCTTTCCTGAGAAAACGAAAAAGGTCGACAAGGAATGTCACGCAACACACTTGGCACGTAATTCAGAGGAATGTTGCGGCCCAGTCTAATTCATGACTGTATTATGTTGTATTTTCATAAACACTTCTTTATTTTTTTCAGAGATCTTTCAGGTAATGCGTTTGCGACTTTGTTACCCCAAATCATCGCAGATCTTCCAAGGAGTTTGCTCGTTTTGTAAGTAATTTCACGGTGTTGCTATTTCACATGTTAAGCCTTGTTTACATTCGATCGCAGAAGATAGAACATGGCTCTATCTTCTTCGATCGTATGGAAACCAGGCTTATTAAAACATGTGATCACGATCGCAGGATCGCAGACGATCGCAGAAGTGTGTTCCATATGATCCAGACGATCGCAGAACTTTTTGCGATCTGCGATCCGCGATCGTCTGCGATCATATGGAAACCAGCATTTACAAACTGTTAGCTTCTGCAATCCACTCTGGTGTAGGATGTTAATCTTACGAGTAAAACAGCTGTGAGAGTAACAGCCCCTCCGAGGGCCGCACGTGGCTTTTGAACCTCGCGTCTGATGCAAACTCATTAATAATTCCAGCCAATAAATGTCAGCTGGATCTTTAGGGTTTGATTTGAGTTCAAAACCCTGTTTGATCTCAGATCAAACACTTGTATTTTTAAGGAGATTTTTAAATAATACAATCATGAATTGGAAATAATGTAGACAACAATTTCTAAAATACAAATAGAGTTTGAAACGACCGAAATATTCCATAACGGTCTTGAGTAGATATTTCTCTCCCGAAGTCCTTATTCAATTCCATAGCAAATTTTCTAAGTTAACAATTCAAACTGAATGCACAACTCTTAACTGAGTCTAGAGCTTCGAATCCTTGTGTAAACTGTAGTCTTTAAACAAGCCTCTTGGCTCCATATATAACAGAAACTTTTGAATATCCGAGTAATTTGCCATTCGTCAAAATAGCTTTCTTGACCAAATTCTCTCCTTCGTGGACCGTATTCGACTCAAAATTTGGGGTTTACCTCGGTGTAAAAACCTGGCGAGGTTTTCTTTGAGAACGAATTTATGAAAATCATATATTTGAACTGCGGATTAAAGAATGAATATGTGAATGATCTTTATGAGCACTACTTAAGCAGTAGTTAAAATAAAGCCTGAAAAAATTCAGGCTTGTACGGGAGCTCTACCAACTGAGCTAACAAGCCAACTGGGAGCTGGTCATTCGGTTGGTTCGTTATATACCCATGAGAGGTGAACATGTGAGAATGAATATATGAAAATCATATATTTGAACTGCCGATTAAAGAAATAAATATATGATTTTCATATATTCATTCTCATATGTTCACCTCTCACAGGTATATAACGAACCAACCTAATGACCAGCTCCCAGTTGGCTTGTTAGCTCATTTGGTAGAGCAATGCACCGGTGTCGCAGAGGTCGTGGGTTCGAATCCCGTACAAGCCTGAATTCTTTCAGGCTTTATTTTCACTACTGCTTAAGTAGCGCTCATAAAGATCATTCACATATTCATTCGAGATTTTCTTTGTTTTATGAGGTATTGTTTTGCTGTATGCTATTGTTTTGTTTTCTTTGTTTTACGTCAGTCGTGAGTTTCGCAGGTTTTTACACCGAGGTAGAGCCAAAATTTGCGTTCCTTCTTCTCTCGTGGTCGGATGCCAATGAGTCAGGCATGCAAACACATTCTGTGGAAAAGGACAAAAATCTAACACTGAATAATTCTGTATTGTTTCATTTGAGAAGTCATATCAACAACTCGGGCTTCGTATTTCATTAGAGGTTCCAAACACCTCGAAACAATAAAAGCGCTCGGCCTTCGGCCTCACGCGCTTTCATCAGTTTCACGGTGTTTGGAACGTCTGATGAAATACTCGCCCTCGTTGTTGATACATTACGTCAAATTGCATGGGCAACAGAGAATGCGAAGTGGTATGCCTTTTAAGGGCCAGAGTAATATTCCAAAATTATGAGCCGAGAAAATCAGTTTTTAAGAGGAACCTGGACGAAATACAATTCATATCCATCGACACCTAAATGAAACTAGTGCTACTGTTTGTTTTACATGGACAAAACCTCAGGTAAGCAGCCTGTATCCCTCATGATATCTTCGCCAATCCATTCACAAATGTCTCAAAAGCGAAATCATATTCAAGCGGTTGTTTAATGGTGCAACTTTCTAAACTGAACTGCTTTCGTTTCGAAGAAGCTTAGCTCAAACTTTTCATTTAAATTCCCAGGTGTTATTTTTGTCATCTGCTCTCTGTAAGGCTGGAATCAGCAATATATTTGATGCATGGAAACAAAACCAGTTCTTGTATATGACGCTGAGTATTTCAGCTCACCGCTGGTAGAATAACAATCCACAATTTCTCGACCTATCAAGCATTGGTACTACCATCCTGGGTAAACTGGCAGGCCACGTGCGTCTCAAAGCATCACCTACTATACGGCCGGCCGGTACCGGGTTTCTTATGTGCTTAATCTTTTTCAATCGTTCTTGCGTTTTTCAGAGATTTGTCTGATAATCCCTTGACATGTGATGACAACACACTCAGAAGTCTGAGATCTTCCGTCTCCGTAAGGTTCAACTGTCAAGAGACAGGCCTAACGGCTGGCTTTGATTCAAATTCAGGTAACGATCATGTCTTTTAATGAAAAAAAGTCGCGTTTACAAGAGAAAAACTTTGTCATTCCCATCGCTAAGCATTGGTCTTCGTGCTACTTCTAAGTTATTTTTTTATTTGAAGAGCAGCCCAGAACTCAACATCATTTTTTAAAACACAATGATTGATAATTTGTTGATGATTTTGAGACTACACTTTTATAATTGCTCAGATCTTGTTGGCGGAGTTTTACTTCGCATGTTTGTAGCTTTTACTCCAAGCAGCCTCAGATTGCGTAATTTAGGTGTTGTACGCGAGAACCTAAGAAAAAGCCGCAAAAATTTTCAACCAAGCATGGGTTCTTATTTAGGAGGCAAATCTTAGGAATGAAAAGAAACCAATAATTGTAACTCAAGACTACATTTAAGGCAAAATACGTAGAATCATCGCCTTGTAATTCATATTACAAGGGAAAAACTCATTCACGTTTTCCGAATAGTGGGTCTGCAAAAGTCTCTTTCAGGCGAAGCCTACGACAGCCATAGTCTTTAATTTTTCGTTCATTACTTAGCGGGAAATAGTTTTTACAAGGGTGTATACCCTCTCTAAATTCTGTGACTAAGTGTCAATGTTACACATTTTATTATGCCATTCTGCCTCATCGTTATTATTCCTTCTGAAGGGAAGAGCTTACTTCATCGTACAAGAAGAACTGCAACGGGTACGTCTGTCTTCAAACTTCTGAGAATTCTCCTTTTTACCAGTGATCTATCTTACAAGCCATTTAATGAAGATGTCTTTCATCCAGTCCTCCTGTTAACTCATGATTTTCATCGCTTATGTAAAATTGGGTAGAAATAAACCTTATACAAATTATCAACCTTTCAGTGAACGGGGAATGTGAGAAAGGATCTTCCAACTGCGTGAGAGACATTTGTGGGGGCTATGAATACTGGCTACCATATGCCACCTACTGGGGCTGCTGTAAAGGTACCATCCACGACCTGCGGGAGACCTACTGCAGTGAACTTCGAGGAGTGCAGCCGTGTAACCATACCCTGTACGACCAGTTTAAATGCAGTAATGGTCATTGCGTGCCAGAAGATTGGCTATGTAACAGTGTGAACGACTGCCAAGATGGAAGTGATGAAGTTGGTTGTGGTCAGTGTAACGGAACGGACAAATTCCGTTGCTGGAATGGAAGATGCGTCCCACAGTCCGTTGTTTGCGATGCTTACAACGACTGCGGCGACGGCAGCGATGAAACGTTTTGCCGCACTTTAGATGGTGGATGGTGTACGACAGACGAGTACCGGTGTCCTACTGATGTTTGTATTCCAGATTCTAGAGTATGTGATGGTAAAGACGACTGCGCTGATTACTCGGATGAGATTGGATGCAATGAGAGTAAGTTGTTATGCTTACACCGAATCCAAAAATTTAAATACGTGAATTCATTTGGAGGTGTTCACTTGTGACTATGGTTACGGCCGTTGAAGAAGTAAAGCAGTGTCTGTTGTCACCTACGTAAAAGGCCTTCTTGATGGTCTATTCCGCCACGCTTTTTTTCTTGTGTTCCCTCAAGTAGCCTCCTTCGCAGACGTCTTTGGGCTCGTCACGCGTTCCTTCCCCACGAACGTCTGCTGAACTGAACTGCCACTTCCGTTCACCGGCAGTTAGCCTTTGTTTTGAAGAAACCAATAACGAGCTGCGTAAGAATGGAAATCGACACCTGTGAAGTAACTTCCGGCAAACCATTCACGTGCATCATCTAGGAAAATAATCCCGGGGTCAAAGTCCTACTTTCCACAAATTGGAAAACAAACTCTGATTGGCTAACCGCCTGCGAACGGAAGTGGCGGTTCAATTCAGCAGACGTTCATGGGGAAGGAACGCGTGACGAGCCCAAAGACGTCTGCGTTGGAGGCTATCCCTCAAGTTGCTTGTTTCAGTGCAAGGTAATCGGTGAAAACTTCAGCATTGTGTTTGGTACAGTAAGTTTGCCCATCAATATACAGTAAGCAAATAGATGAGTTTAAATACAGGGCGTGCGTGAACTAGGAAGGCGCACCAATGGCGATGGAGCGGGAGTTACGTGAAGAATGAATTTGAAATGCTAACTACATAAATATAACAGGTAAAATTAACGTACGGTGGGAAATGAAAGCATGCGGAATACGACTAAGCAACACAAATTAAAAGAAACTGACCCAAGATATACTGGGAATCAAAACCAAAGAAATAAAAAGAAAGCGAGCAAACGAAAACATTGCTCAAATGAAGAATGATCCCCGCAGTTGTGAACGCAATTTATGCAATTGCAAAAAGAAGCCTTTTTTTCAGGCTTCTTTTCGCAATTGCATAAATTGCGTTCACAACTTCGAGGATCATTCTTCATTTGATTTCATTTCCGTAGTTCATACATGATTTATTTCATGTACATCATTTACGAAAACATTACTATCGTAACAAACAGTTTAGAAATTTCTGGGGACATTCACAAAAATTCACACAAACATTTAGTCGATTTGCCGCATGTAACTTCCCTTCGCTGGAGCCAGTCATTCCATTCAGCTCTGTTTTTATTCCAAACGGAAGCAACAAGATAAGGGACAGTTGGATGCCCTTTTGTCATTTAGAGCTAAATACGCATGCGTAATCCCACTTTTACCTTTTTTCCTCTTTAGTCTGCGACAGTGGTTGGAAGAAGTACTTGTCTTCTTGTTACAAGTACTTTAACAGGCAAAGTAGATGGACTGACGCTAGAGGTCTTTGCAAGAATCTTGGCGCTGATCTCGTTAAGGTTACCAGTCGGGCTGTACACGATTTTGTGTTCGGTCTTGGCGCTCATCAGTCACTCAACACTTGGATTGGTCTGCGGCAGAGGTCAGGATCAAGTGATTTTGTTTGGACAGACGGGTCACCTGTTGCTAACTTTACTTTTTGGTCATCTGATGAGCCACGTCCAGGTCAAGATGTTTGCGCAGAAATAGTTCACCATGCTACCGATGGACGTTGGAGAACTGGCGAATGTACGAATGTGCACAGCTCATATGTGTGTGAAAAAGGTTCGTATGTTCTCTTACGAGCGGTTCGGGATATTTGGACTGGGATGCTGGGAGGAGGGTGGCGATAAAGATTTTAACTTCTTAAGAGCGCATTAAAGTTTGTCATAGCACCCGAGTATTGTGGCTTGTAATAAAGTCAAATTAATGTTATTGCCTTCCAGTTAGAACCTGTGACACTCTAAGGGCTGGAAGTGATTGCAGAGGTAACTTTGGTAAGTCAACTAACCACATTGTTAGATTTTTGTTACCTAATTAAATATAAAGCGTAATTATTGATGCAATTACAGAGCGTTGCATTGACGGCATTTGTTGATGGTTATTTATTTCGTTTTGGAAAGTTATAAAAGCCCTGCACAGTGCTTGAAGGGACACTGTCGCGTATTTTGGATAACTCCGAAGATTTATTTGTAACAATAGAACTTTTAAAACTTTTTGCATTTTTCATACATAGTACTTGTTATGTACATTGAATGTATTTGTGGTTGCTGTTGCCACGGATGACGCGGATTGAAACTTGAAAAAGTTAAGTTAACTTTTTCAGGTTTTGTCATTGTGTCTTAATGAATAATATTCATTTCTTTTCTTTGAAGAAATCACTTGAAATCTAAATGTAATAGAAACGTACTTCCTCACAATTTGGACAACTGATAACAAGAATTACTGTGACATGAATGACTGTCTTTCGTCAACAAAATTCGGCCTTATAGGCATTATAGGTGAGATCAACTCCACCAATAACTCGTTTTCTGTCTGCTGTGCAGTCTGTTAACTTTATCGGAAGAAATAGAGTTCTTGTGATATGATACCCTCCAATTCTTTTTAATCTTGTAACTATCCATTTTTTTTTAAAGAAAAACCGAACGTGACTTCTTTTCCGACGGATGAAATCTTGTCGGCCAGCTACGACTCTCAAGTGAATGTGGAATGCAAGGCGTCTGGCTTTCCTCGTCCCACGGTCATGCTATTCATTAACGCTTTGCGTGCCTACACAATATCAAGCGGTCACTCAGTCATGGCTCCTTATGAAGCAAATGTCACGTTTGTGGTAGAAATGACGTCAGAAGTGGAATGCCGAGTGTCCAATAGATTGGGAAGCAGCGTTGTAAAAATGAGAATTGTAATGAAAGGTGTGTTTGCGAATCTTGCTCCATAATTCGTATTCTGTCCATGAAAGGTGTGTTTGCGAATCTTGCTCCATAATTCGTATTCTGTCCGAATTTATACTTAGACCTAGACGAATTACCCGTCTGAGACGGATAATTCGTCTCTAGTATTAATCTGGCCACTGAATGTCGTGTCGCAAACTCTACATTTTTGTTTCCTGTCGCTTAGTCGAGAAAATGAAAGCGATGGAAGACGTAAACTAAAAAGCTGCACGAGAAAGGACAACAGAACGACGGATGGTAAATGGCCTTGTTAAACGACTAATTCTTAAGTAAGAAAACTTACCAAAGGAGGGCGGATAATTTATAAGATAATTTATAAGAATATCTGTATACGAGGAGAGAAAAATGTTCTATAAACCTATTACATGTCTAAAACTAAACGAAGTTTAACTTCCTTACTTTATTGCCTAAAGGTCGAAAATGTAAATTAAGCAGACTTCATAATCACGCTGAATAAAGAACCAAAATGGTCTTGTTTCTGTTAGAATCTCAAGGCAATGCTCTGTGAAAATGAACTGAGGGAAGAACAACTCATTTTGCATTTTGCAGATGAAAACTCGGCTTTTCTCAAAGCTGTTTTAAGGCTAAAGGGGGTCTCATTTACGGCCGAATTCAGGGATCCTTTTTCCAAAGAATTCAAGTTGCTTGCAGATTCGTTAGAAGGGAAAATGATGGAGGTGTATCGAGGTGTCACTGATGTCAGAGATGTAAGCCTTGTTTCTTTCAGGTATGATATTTTACGAATGTCCATACGTCATTAATTTTATGCGTTTATTTCTAAAATCACAGGATATGCTTACCTAACAGGGTCTAACAGAATGGGGTCAAACGGGAGTAAGTTAATAGAAAGTATGCTTAGGTGGTACAATAGCTTCTACGTGAAGGGCCCTTGCAGTGATTTTGTAGTCTTGAGCAGTGCTCAAACAAACCTAAATAAATTAAGCCATTTTTGTAATAGGGCTCGAGCCCTTGAACAAGGTATGTGTAACTGAGAACTTTTGGTTGGAAAATGGGACTTTCTAAACAATTGCAAGTTGCGTGAATGCCTAGAAATCCAGTCTCCGATAACAAAAAAACAAGTCTTCTCTGAATCGGATTCTCATGTTCCATTTGAAATCCAATAATTTTCAGAACAGCTGTACGACACCCTTTATAGTTGTACTTTTGTTGTTCATTTCGCTCTGACGCAAACATGGATTTCTGTATCCATTTTGCCAAAGGGAAGGTAGTGTTGTAGCAGATATCATTCTCCACACTGTTAAAGAAACATCTTCGGATCTGGAAGGTATCCTTGACGCTGCCGTGAAAACCGGGAAGTTTGGAGAAGCTGTAATGGACTCCTTCGGCGAAATAAAAGGTTTGTCTCACGAAGAAGGAGAAAGTTCAAATGATATTAACCCTTTGACTCCTAGCCGTTTTTACATTTTCGGAGTGATTTTCCACCTATAGACGATGAAAAGCAATTCGTGACTCTTTATTTGAACTACCAGGGAAAAGTGGTGCTGTCCTAAGGCACTGGAGGCTCAAGGTTTCTGAAAACGTCATTTGACGTAGCTATTTTTTCTTCGCGAAGCGACAACAATGGCCCAAGTTCGGTTTGCTTGCGATTTCTGCTAAATTTACAGCCATTTTTCATCTTTAGCGGCTGCCTGATGAGCATCATTAAGCGTGACGGTAGCTAAGAGTCCACTTTCTCAAAGAATCGAGCAAGGTGATGTACTTTGTTGTTGAATTTGGCTCGTTACTCGACGAACTGGGAATTTGGCCGGTCGAACACTTAGTACCTTTGGGACTCGACTATTGATGAATTTCTCGACCTACCGCCACATATTTTGGAATTTCTGAGTACTGAAGATGACCACGAGCAGGAAATTTTGGCGGTAGGTCGGAGTGGCTGTAGACTTAGTTTATATGTGAAAGTTTATATGTGAAAGAATTGGGAGAAGGAACGGGTGCTGTCAAAAATTCTCGTTAGTTCCCAGCATGCAATGCGCTCAAGATGTTGAAAATGTCGGGAAGGCCCGAATGCACTGGAACAAAAGGCTGTATCTACGCTCGGGAGAAGAATATGAACAAAAAAAGTCATTTCTAAGCTAGAAAAAGGACTGAATTTCGTTATGATGGTTGAATTTTGGGTTTTCGACGATGATTTCCTTAAAAAACATGAAGGCGAAAAGGGGCATTTTTGTCGTTTCTCTTTGACGTTAAAAACGGTCAGTTTCGTTCTTGTCCAAACTCAAAAGGCCATATTTGGTAAAAATCGCTAAGTTTCTTGCATTTATTGGATATCCAAATTTAAAGGACATTCCATTTCGTGCTCACAACTAACAGTTATGGCAATATTCGTGCGATTGGGAAAGTTGCAATGTTTTGAGGCATGGGAGTTTTTTACGGGCGGTTCTGGGCGGTTCAGGTGTCAAAGGGTTAATAATGACAATGACAGTGACAGTGACAGTGACAGTGACAGTGACAGTGACAGTGACAATAACAAATAACAAATGACAGTGACAGTGACAGTGACAATAACAATGACAGTGACAGTAACAATGACAGTGACATGCAGTGACAATGACAATGACACTGACAGTGTAGCGAGGTGATAGTGATGGTGATAGTTACAGTGATAGTGATATTGATAATAAGAGATCGCTCCTGTTGAAACCGACAAACACAATAGGCCAAGTGCTGTCGATCAACTAACATCCTTCCTATACTGCCCCAGACCCATAGATTGGACTAGATAGCAAGGGACTCAAAATTGGACGCGTACGAGAACGGTGTATAATAATAATAATAATAATAATAATAATAATAATAATAATAATAATAATAATAATAATAATAATAATAATAATAATAATAATAATAATAATAATAATAAGGGAACAGAATAATAACGCAACATCAATGAGCTGCAAAATATCATCCTCTAAGGAATGGCGCATATGCTAAGAAGGTTTCTGTAAATGAAAAAGTCCTCTAGTACCTCAGGAGTGCAGGAAGCACTTTATAGCTCTGAGAACGTTCATCATCATCATCATCATCATCATCGTCGGATCGCTGGGATACTTGAAAAATAACCTAGCTATTGAGACCAATTGTCGTAGTAACAGTTTGCAAAAGACAGCACTCCTTGCTTCCGCATACATCTTGCGAAGATTTTTAATTTTCTGGGCTTAGAGGATTGGCCTTACTCCGCCTAGTGGATTTACTACCCAGTGCAGCAGCAACCTGTACTGGGACACACTTGAACATAACAACAATGCTATTTTGCTGCAATTGCATTAAGACCGTCACCTGTAACTATGGTTAAGAGAGCAGTAACAATAGTAACCTCATTTAGTGACGTGATCGTTTCTATTTAGGAAATCTACGCTTCAGGAATCCAAAGTAATGGGCAAATTACAATAGCTGCGCCTAACTAGAGTGCACGCGTTACACTTCAGTCTCAAGAGTTAAACATTTGCGTGTATTTTATTGCGCCTCTTTCTTGCCTCGATTGATGGCGTAGTTGCTTCGACTGGTCTCTTGACAATTAATTCAAATTCCCGATACCTTTGTCTTTAAAAATCTGCCGGCGGTAGTCCCTTTCTTGCACATTGGTACAAAAAGAAATTCTTTCTTTGATAATCCATCATTTTATTTGTACGGAACATCGTTTTACTTATGGTCGCTAGCTGCATTCAAGCTTGACGAAATGATGTGCTTTCGCCAAACTGAGCAAACTGCGTACCTCTAAAAGTCACCTCTGACTGCATTCTGTTGTAGCGTGTCCAAAGGAATTTTTTAACGTAACTTGGAGCACAACATTTGAAGGGGAGTACGCCACACAAGTCTGTCCCAGAGGAGCTACAGGTAGAGAAAAGGGATTGTCATTACGACTGTGTTGTTGTATGCAGGTAAAAACGACAGCAACATCAGCAATTTTTACTATGCTCTCATTTATATAGGTGTGTCTAAAAGAAACTGTTTGAAGGATGGGGTGTGGGGATACCCTGATTATGGCCAGTGTACCAGTGAAGAATTCAATCAGCTGAAAGAAAAGGTTGGTCGTTTATTGTGGTATTGTTTTTTGTCTTCAATCAATCATTGAGTTTTGAAGTTTTGGATTATAATCAGTTTGTTGCATAGTGTTAAGTAAAAATGGCACAAATGAGACTTCCACTAAGCTTTAAAGGGGCTCTATCCTGACAATAATATCGAAATAAGCGTCCCAGGTTCCAAAGAACATCACAAAATATCACCAAATATACTAGTTGAGGAGCAGAAACCCCAAAAATATGACCACGTAGCATCCTTACAACACAAAAGGTTTGTCCCAGATTATGATATGCTGATACCAATAGACCATTTCTAGGCCGGTCGTACTGATAGAATGTAGAATGTGTACAAAATTTTATCAATGTGATCTCGCTGGAAGGAAAACAATCATAGATCCATGAAATTTGAGTATGTGATATAACTCCAGGAGATCATTATTTTAAAACACTTTTTAAGGTGTTGCTTCCGTTGCCATGGTAACATAGATTTTAATTTGAGTTTCGAAACTAATTTACGTATGCTTTTGTTTTGTTACTACCCTCTCTGATTGGTTAGAAAAACCACAGAGAGCACAGGAGTCCTGTTTGACCGTATTTTCAGTTAAATTCATCGCAAGGCTAGTTTCGAATTGTGGGAGAACAAGAACCAAGTCGAGGTTCACGGGAATAATTTGCATTTTCCTTTGTTTTTGACAAAAGAAAATGCAAATTATTCCCCTGAACCTCGACTCTGTTCTTTTGTTCTCCCACAATTCGAAACTAGCCTATTGCAGCGCGAATTGGAGATACAGTGAAATAGGGATCCTCTGCTCCCTGTGACAAAACTGGTGACACTTCCACAATGAATGAGAAGTAAAACTAATACTTACATGCATTACATTAAGGGGTAATGCCCGCTACCTTGTGGCCTTAGTGCCTTTTGAGTGGCTTCAGCTTACTTGATCACATTAATTTGTGAAGTATCCTTGTCACTCCAGCCACATCCCACAAGCTTTACGTTTTCATTGCTTGTTTTATTGATATGTGGGTACTTGAGCCTGAGCATTAGCTATGCCATGCTGATGAGGCCTAATAAGGCCGAAACAGCTGTCCATGGCTGCTAATGCTTGGGCTCAATCTTTGCTTTGGTAGATTTAAGGGGTAATGCCCGCTACCTTGTGGCCTTAGTGCCTTTTGAGTGGCTTTAGCTTACTTGATCACATTAATTTGTGAAGTATCCTTGTCACTCCAGCCACATCCCACAAACTTTACGTTTTCATTGCTTGTTTTATTGATATGTGGGTACTTGAGCCTGAGCATTAGCTATGCCATGCTGATGAGGCCTAATAAGGCCGAAACAGCTGTCCATGGCTGCTAATGCTTGGGCTCAATCTTTGCTTTGGTAGATTTAAGGGGTAATGCCCGCTACCTTGTGGCCTTAGTGCCTTTTGAGTGGCTTTAGCTTACTTGATCACATTAATTTGTTAAGTATCCTTGTCACTCCAGCCACATCCCACAATCTTTACGTTTTAATACTTACATGCAACTGCTTCAGATTCAGATTGATTGACTGTCCTGTGAGGTGATTTAGTTTTGGTTTTACACTGAAGGCAGTTAAAAGGATGGAAGAATGAAAGTAGATTACAGTCCATTCAATCGTATTTCCTAAAAGGCAACCCAGAAACCAAATTGCTATTCCTGATGGCCGTGTATTTGTCTTTTATTCTTTCAAGATAAGGTACAAAAAGAAAGTGAACTTAAACCAATCTCCTGGCCAGACCTGGCAAAAGAAGATAAAGCAGCGTGAACACTATAAACTGAGCTTGTAGTTAGGGATTTTAGGCTGATATATTCTGGGGTGGTATACTATAGTTGTGGTGGTATATATATATTTAGCCTATTTTTATTTATTTATTTCTATTTTATTTATTGTTTTTTTGTTGGTGGGTGGGTAATACATTTATAAATTTTTATAGATCTGTATTTTAATATTCTTATACATTTTTATATACATTCATGCTTCCTTATAGACCCCTTTCATAATGGCGCCCGACAAATTATTCTTTTATACTTTTGATAATGAGCCCTACTAGCCTCGTCAGCATGTGCAAAATTCAATATAATTTTTTCATTAAAGTGAGGTTAGTAGGGATAATTAACACATATACAAAAGAATAATTAAAATCGTCCGCCATTATGAAAAAGGTCTATATTAGTTCCTTTGACTTCTTGTAATTTTAATCTTAGTGGTTGTCATGCGTTTTATTCATGAGCCTCTGGCTCGGATTTAGGGGGCAACCGTATCCCACGTATTGACGTTATTAATAAATTGATAAATTGATTGAATAGTTTATCAATATTCGTAAATTAAGTACCTTACCTTTTTGCTAGATCGATGTCTTGTCTAATTCGTCCAGCCCCTCAAACAGCCAGGTTACCATGGTGATCTTAGAGCTTTCTTCACTCACAAAGCCAAAGAGATATGATGCTGTGATGGCTGGCGATATCAAAATATCAACTCAAATACTCAGGGATGTTGTTAATTACAATAAGAAGTTTGCGAATGGCCGTGAGACTGAACCGGAAAACATCGAGGTAAAGAAATTTCTCTTTTTTCTACAGATTTAGTTAAACCTTCAGGCCCCATTTGTTACAAACATCCTCTCAGTTCTTCAAAGTGACTTCTAGACTTCTGGAGATAAGTGTATGTATGATACAAGCCACAAAAAAAAACAGAGTACGGTCAATATTGAATATATTTCAACTTTAATAACATTGCCTTAACTTCGTGACAATAACAGTATTAACAGAAATTTCAAGCTCACGATACAACTTTTTAAAGAGATGTTTCGGCATGACTCATGCCATCATCAGTTTAATGTGTTGTTTCCTTTTCCAATGTTTATAAGTACGTTTACAATTTGAGTACGTTAGCAATTTGAAATTTAAAATACAGTAACAGTTACAATTATGCGCGTGCAAATGCACGAGTGTGAATTACGTAATCGAGTCACAAGAAGCAAAAATCGTTGTTGTGTTGTAATTGCGCATTTAGTTCTGGCTTGAAACTGCCATTTGTGGGTGATTTCTCTACCGTCGCACGCAAAAAACTAAAACGCTTGTTAAACGTTTATTGCAAAGATATAGACATCAGAATTGTTTTTTCTTCTTTCAAAATCAAGAATTTTTTCAGTTTAAAGATCCTATTCCAGATGCGTTAAAATCCTTGTTGTGTATCAATTTACTTGTGCGGGATGTAACTCCCGTTACATTGGCGAGACGTCACGCCACTTTACAACCAGGGTAAAAGAACATCTCTCAACTGACAAAAATTCTCATGTTTTCAAAGACCTGAACGGTTCACCTAGTTGCCTAGTTGTAAACGCAAATGCTCGGTTGAATGCTTCAAGATTATAGATTCAGCTAAAACTAGACATTGTCTTAAGCTCAAAGAAGCGATCTACATCAGCCGCTTAAAACCAGAACTAAATGCGCAATTA
Organism: Pachyseris speciosa; assembly: GCA_016490735.1. NCBI lineage: Eukaryota > Metazoa > Cnidaria > Anthozoa > Scleractinia > Pachyseridae > Pachyseris > Pachyseris speciosa. The sequence goes on from JAEMWC010000189.1 coordinate 145,595, forward strand.
CAACACAACAATGATTTTTGCTTCTTGTGACTCGATTACGTAATTCACATTCGTGCATTTGCACGCGCATAATTGTAACTGTTACCGTATTTTAAATTTCAAATTGCTAACGTACTCAAATTGTAAACGTACTTATAAACATTGGAAAAGGAAACAACACATTAAACTGATGATGGCATGAGTCATGCCAAAACATACCTTTAAAAAGTTGTATCGTGAGCTTGAAATTTCTGTTAATTTCAACTTTAACTTTTAACTTTTTTTTAAACTTTTAACTTTGAGGGTGTCATTTGACTTCCGACCTAATGGCATTCTTTTCGTTTCCCTGTAAAAATGAAGTGAAACCCGAGAGTGGCTTGAATTTCATTTGGTGTAATATGCTATAGGGTATTAAACCGAGACATTTATCTGGAACTAAACAGTTCGTTGCGGGGATGTTTCTAGTGGCATTCGCCATCCTTCATCAACCGTTCCTGCTGCTTTTTGGACTCGGGAGTCTGGTCCATAGTATAACCCTGTCCCAGACTCCCGAGGCCATACTTTCTCACCTTGATGACCATTGTAGAGAAAAAAAAGGAAAGCTGACGGATTCAAGTGGTTGTAGCCAGGTTATGTGGTCGTAAAAATATCCTAATGAAAATAAATTAACATCAATGGAGTCCATAAAGTTGCCTTCGGCCTTTCTTTTATTTTGTGAATTTTCTATTTTTCAGGGATTTCTTCAGACCGTGAGCAATCTTCTAGATGTGAACAATATAAGGGACTTCGCGCAGCTCCAAAAAGTATTCTTGTGTCCTTTTTTCGGTCTAATATCGTCTTTTTTGTTTTCACAACCTCAGTGGAAAGCACAACCGCATGTTTATGTCGTCTTTCTACGAAAATGCTTTTAAATTTATAGCTATGTTCTATATTTGTTGTTGTTGGTTTGTAAGAATTGTGAAAAGCTGTTTTAAGTGCGTTATTTCGTTTAAGCCTATGAAGCGAAATTTGTTTCTCGCTAATTTTAAAGTTTAATCCATAAAAGTCAACATTCCAAAATTCGAGGTGCTCTTGATTAAAATTGGCGATTTTACAAACGTTTGAAGTTGGGCTATTTTGCCCTCAAAAATGGCATTTGAATCGCGCGGCCAAAAAGACACGTGACAGTAGCTGTGACGTAATTTTGGGGACAAGTATTCCAACTATTTCACTATATTTCTTAAGCGCAAACACATTTTTGTACCCAAATGACGTCACATCATAGAATTTGGGCCCAACTTCAAACGCTCGTAAACTCGCCAATTTTAATCACGAGCACCTCAAATTTTGAGATTCTTGCGTTTTTAGGAGTAAACTTTAAAATTAGCAAGAAACAAATTTCGCTTCATAGGCACTTTTAGAGCTGTCATCTTGTTCTCCAACCAAGCTATGTGAGGTTTATTTCGCCATTTGCAACTGTTAGTTCAGTTTTCTCGAGATAGCCACGAGGACATATCAGAACTACATGTTTCTAATAGCTAAAAACATGCAGAACGGACTATTATAATTTTGAAAAACCGATCCTCTTGTGATTGTGCTTGTTTGCAGACTGATAAAACAGCAACTGATTTGACTAAAGTAACAGAGGACTATGGACTGCAAACAGCCGCCGGACAGATCAGTGCAAACCACGACTACCGTGTTGTGAAAGATAATATAGGTAGCTAAAATCCAATATAGAAAACAAGTGTGTATTACCTGAGTAAACTTAATGTCTCAAAAGGAAAATTAACGATAAAAACGTTACATGACGTTTCGACGACCTCATGTCATCATTGTCGAATGTGGATACATTAACTTAATTGACACTACATATATACAGAAATAGGTGTGTATGTGAATGATAAGAATACGAATAATGAAATAATATCGCGAGAGTCCAGTTTTCACACAAAGAGTTTCGCGCGAATAGAGTCACTTTGGGTGTTTAGCTTCGGTCTTTTCTTCTTAATCAAGAGCATTTCAAAAATTAAACACTCTAGTTTGCTCCGGCATTTCTTAAGAATTTTAAAATTCTCACGCAGGTTCGACGGCCTTAAATTATGGTCGTCCTCGAAGTGTTTCCCGATTACAGAATGTTTATGTTCCTCAACACGCTGATGGAGGTGGCGGCACGTGTAACCGATATAATTTGTATCACAAATCACATTTGAATTCGTAGACTACGCACTGCTGATTCACTAAGGGAGGCTTTAATTCCGTAACTCTTAGCTCGTCAATGATCTTTCTACTGATAAAAATTGGTTGTAGATCATGGTTGATCTTTCTTCCGAGGTCACGAAAAAAAATTTCTTAAGAAATGCCGGAGCAAACTAGAGTGTTTAATTTTTGAAATGCTCTTGATTAAGAAGAAAAGACCGAAGCTAAACACCCAAAGTGACTCTATTTGCGCGAAACTCTTTGTGTGAACACTGGACTCTCGCGATATTATTTCATTATTCGCATTCTTATCATTCACATACACACCTATTTCTGTACATATGTAGTGTCAATTAAGTTAACGTATCCACATTCGACAATGATGACATGAGGTCGTCGAAACGTCATGTAACGTTTTTATCGTTAATTTTCCTTTTGAAATGTTTTTCTAAATCGATCTTTATCAAACTTAATGTCGAATAACTAGTACATTTTTTAAAGGAGCTCGGTCACGATACTTTGGGTCGTTATTAGAGACATAAAAAAGCATTCAGATAATGGGAAACAGTGAAATAACAATTTGTCAGGGAAGATAAGCACCAAAGAGACAAGAATAAATGCAAATATGGCGAGGATGGTGATGGAATGAAAAGATTGAAACGGATTGCAAATGATCGTTTTGAAAACTTGAGGCTAAACTTTTCAAAATCCAGAGACCGTGACGTAGCTCCTTTAAGCACGCAAAGAAAATTTCCCCACTTATGCCAGCTTGCTGACAACTCGAGAAATTATGTGCAGTTTGGGACGAGTGAGGGATTACGGGATCGTTTTGTGGGAAGGAACAGAACTTGAAACAAGTAGCAGCAGTTGGTTTTGAAGAAAACCGCGTTTTAGATAAATCAGATTGAAGGAACTACATTACTGGCCGAGAAAACGCAAAAAATGCATTGTTTTTCGGCGCGATATCTTTTCGTATCTCAAAACGATACCGCAATCATTGATTCGTGCCAATCCAAGTGGGCAGTCACGAGTTCCACAGCGATGATTTGGATCTGATTGGTTTAATCCTACACAGACAAGCATCTTGGACGTAAAAAATGTGCGAGTATTGCATAGATGCAATGTAGTTTAAATTGTTCGCGAGCCTGAATGAAGTGTTCATACTACTCTGAACGATGTGATTTACTTATCTAACTGGAAAAAAGTAAACGGTCCCTTATAAAATAGTTGATTTTATACCTTTTGCCCTTTCATTAGTAATGGAAGCAAGACTCGTCCTGACCGACGCTCAAGGACCACTGATGTTCCCGGCAATTTGGATGCTCTCTATTCATCACCGCTCTGGAAAAACAGTGGGAAGCAATACATAACCTTGCCAAAGGCTTTGTTTAGCAAAAAGACCAATTCATCAACTAACGGTAAACTTTTGTATATCCTCGACTGCATTTTTGACACCGATAAGAAATTTGTTTGGGATACCTTGCGCTCTTGTGCAAATGAATATTGGAAACAAATGTTCCCACAAATAACGAATCAATTGTATTTTATCGTCAACCAGGAACAAAAGTGGCAAGCTTTCTGTTCAGAAGTTTGGACTCTTTCTTGACTCATGAGAGGTAAATCAAAGAACGTTCGATTACTAGCATCTGCTAACAAGGCTACGGTCATAGTTTTCCGTGTTCTGTTGCAGTTTTCTTTCGTAGGGTATCGACACAGTTCCACAGCGATGATTTGGATCTGACTGGTTTAATCCTTCACAGACAACCATCTCGGACGTCATGATCTTACGAGTATTGCATAGACTGACGCTATGTAATTTAAATTGTTCGCGAGCCTGAATGAAGTGTTCATACTACTCTGGACTACGTGATTTCCTAATCCAACTGGAAAAAGTAAACGGTCCCTTATAAATGAATTTGCCTTTTTGCCTGCTGAACTCTTTGTCGAGCCTTCTGTAGTTAGTGTTGTAATGGAGTAGCCACACCGCCGTCACCCGTCTGGCTCTCTCGCTCAGTGGATAAGACAAGGACTTAACCCTCACTTCTTAGTAAAAAATAAATTTGATTTCATTATGTTGTCTGATCGTTAGTTTTCCTTTGCTGTTCTTAGTGCATTCGAAAATGTTGGCCAGCAGCTTGAAATCGAGTCTCGCATTATTGCAAGTTCAGTGCAGCCGCCTGCTGGAAAACTGGTCGAACCTGTTGTGGTTGTATTCGGCGGTGTTCAGGTAATTATACTATCCCATGATAAATGAAAATGATTTGGAAAATCCCAACAAACAGACGGGCTTCCAACAGTGTTTTCTCTTGTACCTTGATCTCACCGTCCTACTCTGGGAGATTCGGTAAAACCTTATTCTATACAATTAGACCATGTTAAAGAATTGAGAAAAGTGGTTGTGCGCCGTTGTTTCTTTAAAATAAGGCAAAGGCTATGTCGTTCTTTTTTAAAACTTATTGGCAAACAAAAAAGTTCCCGGCAGCTATGTTTTGGACCTCTGGAATTCTCCAGAAATATAACAAACGTTTTCTTCCCTCGTTAATGTTATTTCAGTTGAGGAGCAACGAAACACCCCAATATGATAAAGCCAGTTAGGGACACCTTTGAAACTTAAATCGTTGTGAAATGAGAGCAATAAGATCTCGGAACTTTGACTTGTATTATTTTTGCTTAGTTTGTGCTTGAAATTACCCCCCAAATTACCGCAAACCTTGCATACAAATAGCGTTTGCGAAAGGGCCTTTGTTACAATATAGCGGAGAAATTCTCGGTTTTATTGCATTTATTTTTCGCAGGACGATCACAGAATGGCGGTTTGTGTTTACTGGGATTATTATCTGTAAGTAGCGAAAGGAGTGGCTTGTTATGCTTTTCAGGATGGTGTTCAATTAAATGCCTGTGCAAGGGGATCTTATTTGAACCTCTCTGCTTCAATTTCCTTAATGCTACAAAAGTCCGTAAATTTCTTATGAAAGCAATTGAAAAAGCACCGCGAGGAAAAGAATAATACCCCGAAAATACTGCTGGCTGACTGTTCCTCGCTTTGAACTCTTATCCAACGTAAAAAAGTATGTTTGTCTGTCCTGCCGCTGCTATCGTGCTCTCAAGCTTGGATTTTAACAAACACATACTCTTTACTCCTCAGAAACTCAAAGGGTGGTGGATGGTCTACAGATGGATGTTGGCTGGCATCACGTGACAATGGAACTGTTATCTGCAAGTGTGATCACTTGACAAATTTTGCAATTTTGATGGACTCATCTGGTATATCTTCTGTAAGTAAAACATTTTTTTGAAAAATATCGTTGTATATGAAGGAAACTCTGGTGTAAAAAACTTGTAGTGCTTCATATTAGTGTAAATGTTAGGAAGATGAAGAAAGAAATGGTGGGTTCAATGGTAGGGGACGCGTTTCCCAAAGATTTTTTCTTCAAAGCATGCCAAACAGGCAATCAGAAAATAAGCAAACGAGTAATGAATGTGTAAATAACAATTATTTACTCATTTATACCTTCCATCAAACAGATCTATCAACGGCAGCCTTAACAAATAAAAAAAGAAAAGCGTTGCTGTTTTAGATAACTGTATTTTCTGTCAGTCAGTCAGTCAGTCGGTCAGTCGGTCGGTCAGTCGGTCGGTCGGTCGGTCGGTCGGTCAGTTAGTCAGGCAAGCAGACAGGAAGGTAGGTAGGCAGGCAGGCAGAAGTGGGGCCGGGGGACGGGAAGTCGGTCAGGCAAGTCGATCTTAATCGGCTTCTAGTGATCGCTCTGGAGAATTTCGCGTCCAAAATTCGACACATTTCATCACACTGTGTCCTTTACTTTTCAAACCACAGTCTTTAACTGAGTAACTTTGGGACTGTACTTTTCTTCTCTTCAGCAACACCTGGAGCACAGTAAAACATTGAGCTACATCACATTGATAGGATGTTGTCTTTCGTCGCTGGGAATAATTGTAACACTTACTCTTCACTTTGTTTTTATGGAGGTTTGTACTACATGCGATAAATCTTCTACCATTGAATACGTATGGAAAATAATTGTCCCAAACCAATTAGTTTGATTACGTTGATGGGTTCACTTAAAACTTTAAGCGATTGAACACTGCACATTGAAATGATATTTGGGGTGAGGATGGCAGTTTTTGAGGCTAAGAAAAAGAAGAAGTATTTTGTCTCACACATTGTAATAATGACCTAACCCATGCACTTGTGTTGTGAGGTTGATTTTGTGGAATCGCCTGAAAGGTTAAGCGGTTGAAGGTTGCCGGCATGCTAAAATGGTACTTGGGGCGGGATGGGGTTTGGCATTTATTGAAGATAATAATCAAATGTTGGTTTTTGAGGACAGGGGAAAACCGGAGAACTCGGTGAAAAACCTCTTGGAGCAGAGTAGAGAACCAACAAACTCAGCCCACATATGATTCAGAGTCCGGGAATCGAACCCGGGACACATTGGTGGAAGGCGAGTGCTCTCACCACTGCGCCAACCCTGCTCCCCGTCAAAAGAAACAGAAAGACTATTTTGTGTTACATATTATCGCATCATAACGTTTGGCGCATCGCTGTAACCTCTTTTATTGTGAAGCTGACCCCTTTATTGTATAGACAGACCTTCAAAATGAGGGGATTTTGCCTGATTTACGTTGTATTACGTTACCTTTACCTAGAATTCTAAAGTCGCCCAAAACAGTGATTCACGTCAATCTTTGCGGCGCTCTGCTGATTGCCAATATTCTGCTCCTGACTGGCTCAGCTGCAACAAAGTACAAGGTACCGCACTTCGCCTCAGTCTCTATTACACTTATCAGTCGGCTATAAGTTCTCAAAGTCCACCCATTATTTCTACGCTTGCAATTGCTCAACTAAATGCCACGAAAGACATCATTAGAAAACTTTAAGTCCCAACCTATAGGTAATCTATTGGCGTTTCGCTAAACTAAAGAAAGTACCCGAGCTTAAAATGAATAAGCCACCCGCCTCCCCATGGGGCTGACCTTAATAGAGATTTCATATTTGGCGTCTTGTTGAAGGAAGATGTGAAGGATCGTCGCAGTTGTGAACGCTACTTGAGCAGTAGCGAAATGAAAGCCTGAAAAAAAAAAAAAAGAAAAAAAAAACCAATGCATGCACAGAAATAAAACACTTTTGACAATGAGTTAAGATGACTCACTTTTTGAGTAAGGTAAGCATTTTACTCAATATCTTGAGTAAGATTGCTCACAACTTGAGTTAGATTTTTTACTCAACATAGTGACTTGAAGTAACTCAATATTTTGAGTAATCTGACTATGACTCAGATTTACTCAAACATTTGTGTAAATACTTACTCTCTGATTGAGTAAGTGGTTTTTCTCATTACCCAAAACTTCGAGTAAACTTTTTTTTTTTACCAGAAACACTGAGTAAAATAACACTTTAATCTGAGTAACTTGGCTGTAAGTCAAAGAGGTGAGTAAAACTACTTACAGAGCGTAAGTTGCTACAAAATCAAGTTTATAGGTCTAAAGCTTTGCATTTATTTAAAACAACAGGTTAAATAAGGATTTTTATACATTTTCTATTTGTTTCGTATGCATGGCTCGTGCGGGGTTCGAATCCATGACCTTTGCGATACCACTGCAGTGCCCTACCAACTGAACCGCACAAGCCAACTGAGAGCTTGTAGTTCGTAATAAATCCCGCATAGGTGATGTTTTTCATACGTTCATATTCATTTAGGTACCTTGTTGTTGGCTATGGCTTCTTTGTGACTCAATCAGTTTGTGTAAGAGTTGCTGAAAGCTTGTTATATATTTTTATTCATTTTCCAAGATCCTATGCACGGTTGTGTCCGTCTTACTGCACTATTTCTTCTTGAGTGCGATACTCTGGATGTTGGCTGAAGGACTGCAGATTTATTCCGCCATCGTTAAAGTTTTTGATGGAGAAGGGAAGTTGAAATATTTCTACATTCTTGGTTGGGGTAAGTGTTCGCACGTGGTAAAACCTTAGATCTGCTCTCCAGAAGCCGGATAAGTTAGGTTTTGATAATAATTCCCATGACAGATAACTGAAGTTCGATTACGTCTGCGACGCAGGCTAGGTGAGATCAACCCAATCTCCCGACAGAAATTGTAGACTGTCTACATTTACTGTCGGGAGATTAGGTTGCCACTTGCAGCCGCTATCAGTCCATGTTTGATCTCACCCACCCACCCACCCACCCAACACACGCATGAATGTGAAAGACAGATGAAATCAGAAAAAGATAGACCACCACGCATGAATGTGAAAGACAGATGAAATCAAAAAAGATAGACCACCACACCGGGAATACGTCCCCTACTCTTTTCGAAGAGTGTATGGGTCAATAGAATATCAGGAACAAGTGTTGTGAGATGGGACCTACGCTCAATATTCCGTTGTCTTGCAGGTGTACCTTTGATTATTGTAGCTACTTGCTTGGGGATAACTGAAACAGTGGGATATGGAGAGGATAAAGCGTAAGTTGTTTAGCGATTAAAGAGATTAGTTCATTTATGCAGAATTGTTGTTTTAGTCAGAATTAAGAACCAAAAGAAATAGGCCTGGTGAAGTGCAATGCATAAATAACGCACTAAGTGACTTTGGATTGAAGCCATTTTGATAAAGACTAGCTTAGAGTGCAGGGACAGGCACTTGCGCAATCTGTACAATCTGGGGAGCAGGATTGGCTCAGTGGTGAGAGCACTCGCCTCCCACCAATGTGTTCCGGGTTCGATTCCCGGACTCAGCGTCATAAGTGGGCTGAGGTTGTTGGTTCTCTACTATGCTCCGAGAGGTTTTTCTCCGGGTACTCCGGTACTCCTCAAAAACCAACATTTCTCCACACGGCCCCACAAGCTTGCAGCTTTAAATTGTAACCGCGTATAAATAAAGTTTTTTTTTTGCATTTTTTGCCTTTTTTATCTGACGAAACCATCTTTATGCTTTACAGCCTGATGGCTTGTTAACAGAAGGATTTGTCCGAGATTTGGGCGTCTGGTTTCTTTTTGTAGAGAGTAGCGGCCGGGGACTATCTGGAAATTTTATGTTCAATTGCTTTTTTTCGTATTTGCATAACTTACCAAATTTCGTATGCAATAATGCAGTCTGACAAAGACCAGAAAAATGCTTGTTCTTTTGCAGATGTTGGTTATCAATAAGTTCTGGTCTGATCTGGACGTTTATTGGACCAGCTCTCACAGTGGTGCTGGTAGGTTTCTATCCTTTGTTTTCTTTGTGCCTGGGTACTTGAAGGGAGAATACATGGTGAATCCAGATTGGAAGCAAGTATATCCGGGATCCATTTAATTGGATGTTAAGGGAATATTACGTGAATGTTTGCTTGTAATTGTCTTTTTGATTTGTTATGAAAGCTGGGCAAAAAACTTTCATAAAAGAAAGGAAACTAAAAAAATTCAAAATGGGTACTCAAGGGCCTGCTCTCTCTGATATTCCATATTAGTACAAATCTACTAGTGTTCTACCACGAATGCGGTTCTCCATTTGGCTACGCTACTCGCTGTCTAGCACAGAATAGATAGCGAGTAGCAGTTGTCATTAAAATGTGCAACGTAAAGCCACACTAGGCGATTTTATACGCCGATCGCGGCGAATTTGAACTCCAGTTTTGTTGCCAGGCTCCGTCGAGGGCATCATTCCCCGTTGTTGTCGGCCATTTTGAAAAGTCATGTGATAAAATCGCTCAATCTGATTGGCTGATTTTACTGGTGATTCGCAGCGATGAGCGTATAAAATCGAGAATTTAATCGACGATGTCTGACATGTCAGATAGCGGCGATTTTATACGCCGATCGCGGCGATCGGCGAAAATCGCAATCGCTGCACTGGGCACACTAGGCGAGTTTCGCCGATTGCCGGCGATCGGAGTATAAAATCGCCTAGTGTGTCACCCCTTAACTTACTTGCGTGGGTAATTTTCAGGGTTTTTGCTCGTGCAAATGATAAAAGAATGGCGTTGTGTAAACGTACTTCCATAAGGTTCATTGTTTAGTATATTCTTACCGAATGCTCTTATGGCAGATAAACAGCGTCATATTCGTTTTGGTTTTACGAGCCATGATGACAAGTCACAAAATGATGGGTGCATCAGACAGAGAAAAGATCAAGTAAGGACATATGGAGACTGTCTCTATCATGTCTAAGACGACTCTTCGGAACATTGGAAAAGAATAATAATAATATCTGTTGTTGTGTATAGTAATGTGTGATGATGTATACAGAACAAAGGAAAAATGAACAACTGAACAACATACATTGCTGTCAATTATAATGGGTTGTCGTTCTATTGATGAAGTTTCATATGAATGGCTGTCAGTGAAATGATCGTAACAACACAACTGAGTAAGAGCATGCTATAATATTTTAGTATAAATCTACTAGCGTTCTATCACGAATGCACTCGCTATCTATTCTGTGAGTAGCGCCTGTAGCGGTTGCCAACAAAATGGCGCCCACTCCTTCAGTCGCGTTATCGAAGTGTCTGCGAGTAGGATTTAGATAATTTACTTGTTTAGTTTTGAATGACTAGTAATCAACGCTATAGAAATCTCGAGCTCATAATCTAATATTGTTAAATGGGTTGTTAACTCTTTATGACTGATGACGTATGCATGTGAAAGATGTGGTTTTCAGGTGCCCTCAAGTCCACATATTTCTTTGGCTAAATTCCAGTGAAGACCGACTTTTTACTGAACTGAAACCACAGAGACCTGGATCATTAACTGACAGTGTATCTACTTTACTTTTCCTTTAGACTTGGAATCAAGTGCTCTGTGGTTCTCCTTCCTCTTCTTGGCATCACGTGGGTTTTTGGAGTCCTCGCCTTTGATCAAGATACAGTGATTTTTCTTTATCTGTTTGCAATCTTCAACTCACTTCAGGTTTGTTTATTCTTTGGTAAGGGCTGGAGACGGAAATCCGATCTCCACACGCCAGCCGTGAGTTAAATTGGAGAGGGTCCCCCGTTTTCGCAACTCACCCCTCCCCTCAATTAAAATATTCCTAAAGAGTTTGATTGCTTTTTTTCTCTACGACCAGTCCATTATTTCTCCATACTTCTTTACACTGGGCGTCTGGGTTTGGCAACAATGTGTGTTTCTTTGGTATCATTTCACTTTTTGGTGAAGATCCTTCTTTAGTTGGTTTAGAGTTTTAAATCCAGATTTACATGGTGGAAGTAAAATTCCTTAAAAAAAGATATTGTAATAAACTTAAGGGAAAAGGGAATTTTTAGAGTAACCGGTGCACTTTTCTTTGCAGGGTTTCTTCATCTTTATTTTTCACTGCATCTTAGATCAACAGGTTTGTGGCGTACGAGTTTGGGAATGTCAACTGATATGCTGACTTGGAACTTGCGACCTAGGATATTTTTAGTCACAGTACACCAACGCAACTTCCTTTGTTGTTTTTGTTGTGTGTCATGATTCCTTGATTGTAGGCTGTACTATAAGTATAGTTCAGGATACATTTATTGCGTTCAGAGCGAGGCCAGTGGTGGCGAATTAGGATAATAAGTCAGTCCTTTTCAAGATAAAGGAAAAAATAAATGGCCTTACCAGGGATTCTCTCGCTAGTTTTGTGACTCCTAGCACTGTAACACTATATGTATACATCAAACCTTTTATTTTTAAAACATGTTTCAGGTGCGGACCGCAATTGGAATTTGGCGGAATAAACGTCAACGGACGAGCTATGCTTCAGCAGTAGACACAACTCCCAAGGTGACTTTACTACTTTAGAATACTGCTCAGTGGAAAATAATAGATCGTGAAAAACCTTAAGAGGGAAAGAATAATCTTACTTTTGCTTCTTGGATTAATTACTCAAATGTAACTATTCAAATGACGGCTCTGTAGTGGCGCTACTCTTCTGGTGCTGTTTATCCATCTCTACGAGTTGGACCCACTTTGAGTCTGTGGAGGTTCACCTTAAACGCAAGGGTTTTCGAGTATGGCGCTGTTTAAGGTGGCTTTGGCTCATCAGTGAGACGGTCAAGTCATTCAAATAAAAGCAACCGAGGTGTACTATCCTAAGGTGAAGTTTGTTAAACCAAAGACCTGGTACTTGGTCTACCTGACATATTTGGAAGTGTATAGTTGTCGTTTTGTCCCTTAGGGACTCACGCGAGGACTCCCTTTGGACCTTTAGCAACTAGTTGTTGCTCGCTCTCAATGGAAGCAATTGACCACGTCAGAAACGCCTTTTAAACCTGAGATGCTGTATGATAACAATCATGATGATGATGATGATAAGATGGAATAGCTGAAAGTGACGTTTGCCCGCTGTGCAAAAATGAGAAACAAACATATAAACCACTTGTTCGTCCTCCGCACTAAAGTGCACTCTTTCTGAAATAAATTTCAAAACTGGTGGCTTCAAAAGACCAATGAAAGGCTTTCTTTAAATCAAAGTATTACGGTTTTTTTCGAAAAATCTTCATACTGGCAGGCATTAAACTACTCACTGATACTCATAGCAAAATACCACACGTTCTGTACAAGCAAAGGCAAGGTTGTACTGAGCTTTCAGAGCTTCCTTCTACGAGTGTCCGATAAAATGCAGACTTTACAACAGATTGCTGTCGCTAATAAGTGTTTGTCAAAGTTTCGTCTCAGATGGGCAGTTCTTGTTCCTTAAAAAATTGCTTTATATACATATCTTTAATTCACTCAACCAGACATCACATAGAAACTCTATAATTTAACAGCTGTAACTTCTAATTTGCTGTAAGCAGTAAAAAGCGTTATCAGTTGCCTTCTATTTTGACGTAATTGTATGTAATCAGTGTATAATTTATCAAATTGTATTTTATGTAGAGTAATCTTTTGTTATCTTTTGTAAGAAATGTAAATATTGGATTATGATAAAAATAACAATAATAATAATGATAACGATAATAGTAATGATAATAATTATTAAGGATAACCCCGTCCGTGTAACAAACACCGGTATCAAAGAGGGTCCTGTAGAATTAAAATACATATAAAAAAATGTATGTAAGAATAATTAACGCTTTGAAATATGCACCCAAGATAATTGAATGCAGAAACCATAGATAAAGAGACGTCAAAAGAGATGTGAAAAGATGTGAGTGATCATCGCAGTTATGGACGCTACTAAGCAGTAGTGAAAATAACGCCTGAAAAAATTTTTAGGCTTGTGTGGGAGTGATAAAATTGTTTTGACTCTTGAAAACCAGTTGAGAACCGCATCCTTGGTGAAAAATTTTCAGTGTTAGTGAATTCAAGTTGTGCTGTGCTGGCATTCAAGAAAGAATATTATGTTACGCAAAGGGCTGTAGATAAAGATGCCAGCATTTAACTGACACTTATTTTGCAGTTTTGCTTACGCTGTTACTGGCGCACTGTTTGTTTATAATTAGTTATTTATTTGATATAAACTCTGTTGACTAAAATATATGTGTAGAATGTTCGATTGAGGCCTAAAACTGCTGTTTAAAAGTAAAAACTAAAATCCAAGCTTTCGCCGATCAACGGCATCATCAGGGATGAGAAAATATTCCGCGCGTGCTATATATATGCAAAGAAGGTGTAGGGTGAAATGTGTAAAAGATGTGACTTATGTATGCAAGCTATAAAAATAAACTGTGAGTAGAATACAAAGCTCTAATGATGGAGTGTCTCTAAAGGAATAAAATAGAATATTAAAATAGAAGGTCTGCGAATTCAGTACATTCTTCTCGGGAATTAAGTGTGGGCTTGTATTTTCTAATGTAGAATGTTTCATAGAGGCGTAGATTAGCGGGGTCGTTTTCACTCATGATTATCTTGACTTCAATACCTTTGTAGTCTTGCAGGAGTGGATGTGTTTTTTAACAGAGGAGTTTGCGTTATTGATATGTTGCGTTATTGATCTGTTGACTAACTCTTTGCAATCAGAAGCAACTGTCCCTGCCTCGTACCGAAGGGATTCTTTTACGTCCGGGATTTGAAAACGTTGAATTATATTTTGTATTTGTCTATATTAGAGCAAGCCAATCAGCAATAGCATTCCTACTGAGAGGTTACCAAGCACTGGAGTAAGAATGTCTGATCTGACTGCGCAGGAGACGGGACAATTCAGCAGCGGAGAGGTTAGTGAAAGATTGTTTATTTGTCTCGAACATTTTTACAAGCTTTACGCTCGGAGCGCAAATGAGGCTTTATTCTTTGACTCTTCTCCGATGGTGCATTTCCTGCTTTTGATGCAATCGCACTTTCGACCAGAGAAAATTCAAGCAAAACGCACTCTCACCACTCGGGAGAGATTTATTTCTATCATTTAAGAGCTAATCCATGCAAAAATCGACCAAAATCGCCGATTCGTGGTAAGGCTCAAAAAATCAAAATCGCTCTTCTTTTGCATACTGGTAGACTTTAGTAAGTATACAAACGCTATGTAGTTTTTTATTCGAAAGATCCGTTGGTTTCCGAGAAAAACGGGGAAAACCGTTTCAAGCCCCGCCGTCGATTTTGCAAGCCAAAACAGGGTTGAAATTCACTATGATTCGCTTGACTCGCGTTTCAAAACAACCGCGCTAGAAAAAAAGCATATTGCTAAAATTTTAAGTATAACTTGTCGTTGGCCCAAATATATAATATTTTAAGAATTAGAACAATCTGAGTAATTATAAAAAGCTAAAGCGTACAGCTACCTGTCATTTATCCACGAGAGGTAGTTGAAAAAAGCGACGATTTTCATCATGTGCCTTTGATCACAAATTTTTAAGATAGAAAGTGATAACACTTCAAGCAACAAACTTTCATATTATGTAAAAATTATTTTGGGGAAATCATTTTGAGCTTCTCTGAAATTATTTGAAAATCATGTTACAGACAACATAAAGTAACGCCATCTTTAACATATGCATAACAAGCATCAGTGGACCAGGCGAAGGTTATAAAACGTCTGTCCTAAAAAGTTTTGGTAATCTTGACGAACAAAGTGATAAATGCTGAAGTACTTACCCTATTCTCTGTTTAAGGGCTAGTTTTACGGCCTCAAAATGTTTCTCGTTGCCATCTTTTCAAGTTTGTCATTCTGTAAACACTGTTTGTGACTCAACCAGCATGCATTCTTTCCAACGAAGTTCGTTTATGTTTTTTCAAAGCGTAACAAATCCTCTCTTTCTCATCTGCCAGCTAACCTTTTGTCTCAAAATGCTGCTGAACACCGAAGAAGCGCCAAACTGAAGGATGAAGCTCCCTAACCTACCTGCCGCGAACGTTTTGTGACTCAGTATGCAAATTACTTTCATCAGTAATATCAGATGACAGCTGTTAGAATCCCGGATCCGCTAAAAGCACACGTAAAACATGCTTTATATAAAATTTTTGAAAATGAAGAATTTGTAGCCTTGCTAAAGATTTTAATTTTGCTTCTAGACGCCTGCATTATCAAATCAAAAGATTACTTAAAAGAAAATTTGTGTACATGTTTTCTTCTCATCAGCACAAGTGAAACTTCCAGGCAACCTTGCACGTGCGTCATTTCTGAGTGCCATCTTAATAAAAGACAAATATTAATTCTGCTGTGCTAAATGTCACTTTTCGTGAATTTAAACAAAGACTATTTGGGCCAATAACTTGAGAAAATACGTCAAAAAAGACAAATGATGAAGTTTTCTTGCCTTACACCCAGATGCACAAGTTCACAGATGGTAAATGAATCGTAAACGATTGGATGGGCATTTTGGATGGACATGCTTGTTACAATGGACATGCTTGTTATTACTCATCTGCTGTAAATAGTTTTCATGTTATAAGTGAGCAGTGTGATCTTTATCCTCGTCATCGTCTTCTATATCCTCGGCGGTGGTTTTCTTCGCAGCTAAACGGGAAAAAAAGCTAGCAACCTGTTGCGCAGTAAAAAATTCGGTACTGTCAAAGAGCCGTTGACCATTGACATCCTTCGCTTTCCACATAGCTATAGACACACTTGCAGGATCTGCTTTTACGACCAGTACGCCCTGCGATCTGAAATTTGGTTCTCAAGTACTCTTTCTGTTTAGTAGAAAAACGATTACTTCTGGCCCGAGAACACTTCAGGGCCCATCCCATGGTGAGGGCGGGAGCGGAAGGGAGTTTCTTGTAGACGCCGAGCAGACATTTAAAATTGCGAATAGTGTACTATGTGTCATCGGTACGAAACATGACTCACGACAAAACGTATTATACTGCTGCACTATTCGCTCGGGGATTAATGTTCTGATTACGTTTGGCACTGCAATCTCTTCTTTCGTAGACAACTTGAGCGTTTTCTCGCCAAAGTCTTGCACAATGTGGGCGCTGGTTATAAAGTCAAGAAAGTGGTCAAGCTGTTCTGGTGACACATACATTCTTCTGAAAGAAAAAGTAGAGACAACAGAACCTCGGCCATGAAGGATCCGATGGTGCCTTGCGATCTTAAACCTGCACCTGTACCTATACTTCTTTGATTTGGAGGACTAACTGCGCAAATTGCGCTAGACTTCAAGTTGTATTTTTACCGCCTCCGCCGAAATATTTACATTATTTAGACAAAAAAGGAAAAACATGTGATTTAAAATGTAGAGATAGTCTTTTTGCAGTACCTCACCCCACTTCCCCTATTGTCGACCCACCCCTCCCCAGAGACACAAATCGTGAATGTCGGTAAGGACATCTAGTCTTGCATGAGGTACAAGCTATCATCAGTCGTTGAAGTGACTGTACAACAGCAACAACAACAAAACGGATGCCATCAGAACTGTATGAAATTTAACATTAAAAACATAACATTCTTTACTTTGGGAGAAAATCGGACTTAATTTCAAACTAAGATAAAAACTCAAAGGTTGATTTTATCCGGCAGATTACGTGGATTGGTGCCGTACCCGGGAAATTCTGGGTTATCCAAGAAAGTTGACAACTATCATAAACTTTATACAGTTTATTTGCGGACAATCAGAGTGGCTTATTAGCATATAATACAATAATTAAACCAAGAGTACCTGAACCTACAGGAATGAGGATACCGGTTTGCTGATGATATATTCTGAAATGTTCTTTCCAACTCCCCTGTCGGCTTTTTTTCTTCTTAATGTGATTAGCGATTTCCTTTGGAACTTGGCACGAACTGGAATAACTGTTCCGTCGCCATCCAATACCGAGCTCAGAACGATGGAAAGGGCATATATTAAAGGAACTTAGATTCTTTGATGTCACGAAAAAAATGCCAGCACGAGCTAGAATAAGGTCTGTTTCGCTTTCAATACCAGAAAAAGACCATGTCGACCTATGACCAGTTACGTCCTTGTTGCACAACGACAAAGGAACAATCTCAGTTGATCTGTGCTTATCCCTTCTATCAAACGAACACGGAGTACCTACTAATGACTCGAAGGAGGAAGAACCTTCCATAGCTTCATCGATGAAGAGCGCACACAAACAGTGTTTATACAAAGTTCTTTTTCTCTTTCACGTGGGAATGAACACGTACTTTAATCAAATTAAACTAAATTTAATTAAAGTATGTTAAGCAAAGGCCTTAAGTATTAAAAAGGTAATTCTCAGGTAAACTAATGTCACATTAAGTATTTTCGAAGAAGGAGCAATATAGTGTTCAATTTTCTTCAGTGTACCGGGCATTAACAGGTGAAACTCGTCCCGTGCGTATTACTGGAAGTAGACTTTTTGCACACTCTTATGCAAATGAGGTTAATTGAGGTGAACGGATCCGCGAACAAGGAACTTTGCCTTGTTAAACAACTGAACTAGGGTTCTCATGCAAAACTTCTGACAAGCACATGATGTTAACTTGAAAAAATTAGAGAAAACAGAGGGATGAAGAAAGTGCTGGAAAGCTGTCACGCACCTCCACACACGCACACATTCCAGCGGACTTCACGATTACGGTGACAAAGGTGATAAGACGGCAAAATGAAACAACTTGGAGCTTGAAGCACAACAGATACGGGTTAAGGTTAGCTTTTTAAAAAATTGTTCTACATATCAAGGCTACCAGCGCTAGCGTTGTAAATGAAAACCTAAGGTCAAATGTTGGTGGTGTCATTTGTTGGATGGCGTTACTGATTTTATGTTGTCTGAAACACGATTTTCAAATGATTTCTGAGAAGCTCGAAGTAATTTCCCGAAAATAATTTTTACATAACATAAAAGTTTGATGCTCTTAGTGTTTCACCCTTCAATCTTAAAAAATTCTGATCAAAGGCACATGATGAAAATCGTCGCTTTTTTCAATTACCTCTCGTGGGTAAACAACAGGTAGCTGTACGCTTTAGCTTTTTATAATTACTCAGACTGCTGTAATGCTAAAAATATTATATATTTTGGTCAACGACGAGTTATACTTAACATTCTAGCAATATGCTTTTATTCTAGCGCGGTTGCTTTGAAACGCGAGTCAAGCAAATCATAGTGAATTTCAACCCTGTTTTTGGCTTGCAAAATCGACGGCGGGGCTTGAAACGGTTTTCCTCGTTTTTCTCGGAAACGAACGCCTCTTTCAAAGAAAAAACTACATGGCGTTTGTACACTTACTACAGTCTACCAGTATGCAAAAGAAGAGCGATTTTGATTTTTTGAGCCTTGCCGCACTTTGGTCGATATTTGCATGGAGTTGCTCTTAAATTTGCTGTTGGATACCTGATCTGATTATGTTGTGGTTCAAACCACAATTACATAGTTTCCTCGAGCACAATGACATGCCAGAAGTACTCATTCTTTTTTGTTATTAAAGTTCTGGCATCCAGCCGTAATTTAGAGTAAGACGGGTTAGTTTCAAAAGAAATTTGCTGGAAGTATAAATCAATTTTAGTCTTATCAATGACTTTGACGGGGATAATTGGCCAAAGTCGCTGAGAGATCTCCGTCAGAACGAAGTGGTGACGCTTTAGATGTCAGCTCTCGACTCTTTTACTTTGGCTGACGTACCTCATCAATTCATTTGGTAACACTGGTAACATTTTGGTGATTATATTGTTAATTTATTTAGACCCTTTCCAGACAAGGTACTGTTTTTAATGATTGCAGCTTGGCTCGTGCACTCTGATTCCATTGGTTAGTGTTTGCAACATCGCCATTTAGCGTCTTATAGTTATTAATTTGGTTTGTTTCAGGCTCTGTCAGGGTGCAAGAAAAGTAAAACAAATAGAGTGTGACGTCTAAAATAAGAAATTGCCTAGAAGGTGTTAAGAGGCCTAGAGACCAAGATTAAATTGTAGATATCAAATAGATAAGAGTAAGTAAGACAAAAATATAACGTAATAAAAATGCGTAATAGAAATATAACGAAGTGACAAGTTTATTTAAGATCGCATAGGTGCCTAATATATTCGGTTTTTTATCGGCACCTATGCGATCTTAAATAAACTTGTCACTACGTCATATTTTTATTACCCCTGAAGAAGGCTGATGTTAATAACCGAAACGTTGGGACTTTAAGATTTTTGACAGCTTTCAACCAGTGTAACATTTTTATATTTATTAAGTTTCATTATTGTTTTGAAATCTTAAACAAATGTAAATAGTTTGAGCCACTACAGAATTATTCTCTGGGATGTCTTTCCCATCATACATTTTGTGGCCTAATTGTTTTTTTAAATGAATAATAATATCAAGGTCTTTCTCGGAAAAGAAAACTTCGGAGTAAGACCGTGATATTATTATTTATTTTTGGTATTTTTACTCACACACTGTTATTTCTCTATTTATTTTTTTCTCGGTTCATTAGTTCATCTGTAGCCGTAATAAAATCAATGTTGATATCTTTGGGTGCTAGTTTCATTATATGATCTACCTGGTTCTATAGTCGACACATAAATCCCAACTGAGCCTTATCTTTGGAGATCACATTCTGTTTACAGTGAAGTTAAAAAAAATTCGCATAAAAAAGAAAAAAATTTTTTTTACAAGCTTTGTTAATGGCTTAGACAGTTCCACCAAAACAACGCGAAATAGCCGTCCGTAAAGGCTATACAAGGAAAAGACGTTCAAACATATATAAAAAATTCCATCTTTGCTTTCTATGAGTAAAGGGAGGATTTCTTCAACTTAGTGCAGTTTTGTAACAATAAAGAAGGGAAAAAGGGAACTGAAACCTGACTTTCGGAAAGCAATATCTGTAACAACTTCAAGTTCTTTTTTGACCAGCGCCACTAGTTCTAAATTTACATAAAATTACACATTTACTTAAAATTAAATGGCGTACTAATTTTTGACTTCTATCGGAAACCTACCCTCACTGACAGATACTAGGATTTACAGGAAACTAAAAATCGGCACTGCAGCAACACTTTTACACAGAGCGTCAAATGGACCAAACACAGAAACCGGAAGAACCCATGAAATTGCTCGAATTACACCGCTTTAGTGTCCAATGGCTATCCTAAAAAAAACTCATGCATGGCTGACCCACTGACTCCACGCAAATTCACGACACTCCCCTAAATGAAACGCCTCACGGAACCACTAACGCGCATTCTCAGAAGTTACGAAGAAACCGATAAAAAAGTTACAGCAAGAATTCCCAGCACCTAAATTATTCCCTTGCCATCTTGTCTATGAAATCCCGTGCGCCTTATATTCGTAGAGTTACATTGGCGAAACTGGACGGTCTTTTGAAACGCGGAGAATAGAACATCTCGGCACCGTTTACGTTCTGAAGGCTTCTACGTCGCAAATCATGCGTGGTCGTAAGGCCTGACGATTGACTTTGACGATGCTTCAGACACTGTCAAAGGGAATTTTCGCCTTAAAAAACGATTGTTGGTGTACAGCAACAAGAATAGAAGAAGAATAGAATAGAATAGTTCTTTATTTAAACACGGTAAAATCCATCAGGAGTATAAAAATTAGAAATAACCTAACTATCCTAAACAAAATGCAAAAACTAACTACGTCTAATCTATCTAAAACCTGTTTTTCATGAATGCCGTGTATACTCTAACATTATAAATGAAGATTAACTAATCGTTCAAATTGACTTAGAGATTTAGCTTCTCCCACATCACAGGGTAGGCTGTCCCAGAGAACTGCTCCACTATAACTAAAGCTGTTTTTCATGAAATTAGTTCGCGGAAACGGGACAAATAGTTTGTTAACAGAGTCCCTCAGGGAGTAACGCGTTTCATTTCGTTTAACAAATTTAGAGGATAAATATTCAGGAACAAGACCATTTAAACACTTGTATACCATTAAGGCTTTCTGTATTTGAAACTGAGTGCTCAAGTCTTTCCAATCGAGTTGTCTAATTAAGCGGTTAGCGTCAGCATCATAGCTAGAAAAGGTTAAAACGCGAGCGGCACGGTTCTGAAGCTTCTGTAGCAAGTCAAATAACGTTTTACCACAATTACCCCAGACAAGATTGCAAAAAAAAAAAAAAAAAAAAAACATGTCTACCAGCTTCCGAAACAATATCGCATTCTTTTAAAGAAAGGAAAAAAATGTTTTACATTTGTGAGTACTTCATCATGTTTTTTCTCATTTGCATTCTGCTCCACGCAACAGTTACGGGCATAAACTTACAATACTACATTGCATTAACAGGCCTACAATTTATTAAATACGTACATAATGTTACATACTACAATACATATATATTACATTACTTTTTATTCTATCTACACATACACACAAACGCAATTTTACTTAGAGAATAATTTCGATCGGATTTTTCTCTCTGGGTCACAATTGGTTCAAACTCTGGCCTGCAAAACTACATTGTGTAAACTGTGTATCCCTAATTTGGTGGGAAACAAGAGACAGAGAGAGAAGTCTGTCCTTCTTACATCGGACGCATTGCGCTTATCACGATGTTTGAGTCTATTTGCTTGTACTGAATATCCATAGAACCCTATCAACGTATATCCCTTTAAAATTGCCGAATGTCTCTACAGTTCAACCACTAATAACCATAGTATTACTTGTAAAAAAGAAACAAAAAACAAACAAACAGAAACCTCCGAAATGACTCATCTTTTGCAGAAAAACTGAAATGAAAACAAAAAACAAGCAAAACAAAAACAGAAAAAAAAAAAAACGAGCATGATCTTTCCAAGATGACCGACACGTTTTGCACACGTGCGATGAGAAGTTCGTGACACGAAGACCAAAAAAGAGAAGAAGAAGAAGAAGAAGAAGAAGAAGAAGAAGAAGAACAACAACAACAACAACAACAACAACAACAAGAGAGCCCATTTCTAGACTCGGTGCCTTACGGCCCGAATAATTAAGGCTTAAATACCTTCTGGTCTGGACCAGTACTATGTCACTTATTGGCTGAGTTAGATTGAGCCAGACGAAAAAATATTTGGTTCTCGGTCATCGCGCACGGATATCCCTGCGCTCGGTCCGTACGCCATAACCTCGAGCAAATTATTTTCTCGTCCTGTCCTACCACTCATTCATTACGTGAATAGTACTGGCCCGTGTCTGGTTCTTCCGTAGACATATGTGTTCTGAATCCTGACATAAGTGCATGTTATATTTTATTCGCATACACTTATACGGCTTTGCACACTGACAGTGTACGACTAGCATATATGGCACGTATGCTGATTTCTTTGACCAGTGTCACCAGTTACACACGGTAGTTGGCTATTGGTTGAACGGTCACGATATTTTGGGCCATTATTAGAGAGATAAAAAAAATCACTCAGCTAATGCGAAACAGTGAAATAACAAATTTTCAGGGAAGATAAGCACCAAAGAGATAAAAATAAATAAAAATATTGCAGGGATCGTGAAGGATGGAGAAGATTGAAACGGATTACAAATTACGTTTTGAAAAATGTAGGCTAAGCTTATTTGTAATCCGTTTCAATCTTCTCCATCCTTCACCATCCTCGCCATATTTGGATTTATTCTTTTCTCTTCGGTGCTTGTCTTCCTTGAAAATTTGTTATTTCACTGTTTCGCATTATTTAAATGCATTTTTTATCTCTGTAATAATGATCCAAAACATCGTGACCGTGCTCCTTAAAGGGTGATCATTAATTGCGAAAACTGTGGCTGGTAATGAATAAGACTGCGAGCGGTCTCTTTTTTCTCCCAGTCAAGTAACACGCATTGGAATTAGCGCGCGGCGAACTGCGAAGCCGTGAGGAGCCACGAGTGACTGATCTGGAGAAGTACGAGTGCTCGCAGTCTACTCAGTAATGAATGGGTGCAAAATCAATTTTTCACGGGAGAAAAGGAGCTCAGCTTTGCAGCTGTCGTTTCCCAAAACATGAATTGTTACTGAAAGAATATTAAATCTATAATAAAATTCTGTGTTAATATGAAGTTAATGATAGGCCTGGAAAGAATAACACTGAAAGCGAACTTTTGTTTTGTAAAGAATTTATCAGAAGTGAGCTAAATTGTTTTTGTTTTACCAACAGCACCGTCACATCAGGAACACCAATTTGATAAAGGCGGATAATTTTTTATGACTTAATGGAAGGAATTGAAAACATTTTCCATGTTTCAATAGAATTAAGAAAACACGGCTTACCGTCACAGTGAACATCGGAGTATGTATAATGGATGCCGATGGATAAATACACGACCTTTATTGTTGCGGCAAAAAGGTTGACTTTTTCAGAGACGAAGGTAGGGAAATATATTTATATATATATACCTTTTTGCCCTTAATTCAAATAAAATCAAGGCTTCTTATTTTCCGCCTTCGCAATGATATCGACCCTGTCTTCTCCACAATCTGATAAACAGTTCCATGTACTCAATTTGGCCATTCGTCGGACAACTGATTTAGCGTCCACTCGGTTGCAATGTCCAAACGGTGTTTGCGTGCTCAAGGCCGTTCCAGATACTTTAAATCGGCCTTGTAAAAACTATTGAAGTGATACAAGCCTGTAATGAAGGTAAAAGTTTACTTTTGTCGTCCACAAGCTCACGAGCCAGAGATAACCGGATATTAAAAAATCTCCCAAGTCTGGTTGCTAAGGAGTGACGTTATAGGTCTGCATTACAGCCGTCAACCTACTCCATTTGCGGTTTCACTGCAGGAGCATCTAGCAGACCTTGAAAGAAGTATTTTTTTTTGCGCTTCAGCGGCAGAATTTAATTTACCGCCAAGCGGCGCGCTTACGCGGTGTGCTCATGGCATTTTATGGTTTTTCTTGTACGATAAAACGCTAGTTTTATCAAATGTTATGCTTTGGCGATTCGTTGAGATTTTCGAGGGGATAATCGGCATATTTCGGTATGTGATGGACGGAAATTACAGGGAGTAACGCCTTCTCAGGCTGAAATATTGTTTTATCCGGTGGTTTCATAGACGCGCAATGGACTTTTGTAGGTTGTAACTACATTCAAATCGCCTTCGGACAATTTTAAAAGCGGGAATACGAACATAAGAGCTAAGATCGACTTGACTTTCGATTTTATTGCATTGGTACGTCTGGTAGGAATCGCCCATGACATTTTCGATCCCTGGGATTATATTCATATGTAAATTTTTCTGTAAGATGTTATTTAGTTGGAATTCCTTCGGTTTCGGACCATTGTTGAGCGGTAATGTTTCTGTTCAAGCATATTTATGTATGTGTAGCAAAGTTCATGTGTATTCTGGCGGCAAATATGAAGCCGCGAAATACGCGCGCACTCGTCATCGATCCGCGATAATGAAGATCGGGCTGGCGAGGGGGCACGGGAGTGGGCGATATGGGTACTTATATCTTTTACATAGCTGCTCTCTGTCAAAGCACAAATATATCAGACGACAATTTTTTGTGGTGGTGATTAAAATAGTGGCAGTTTGAAAATTGTTGTAGCAGAATATACTATCGTCAGCTTCTGAAAGCCTTTTTCAAACTACCTAGGAATTTAGGCCGCTGTGTTTGTTTGCGTGAGGAAAATAGTAAGAATAAAATATTCAAGTGATTTAGCAGATAAAATTCTAGGCAAATGTTATATATCTTTTCTGTTTCATCCAGGTTAAGGTCCTGGCATCACTCTATGCCTGAGCACTTCTGGGATATATAACATAACAGTTTTTTTAAATGCAGATAAAAATCTTGGCAAATGTTCTATATCTATTCTGGTTCATCCAGGTTGAGGTCCTGGCATCACTTTATGCCTGAGTTTCTCTGGGATATATAACATGAACAGTTTTTTTTTATGCAGATTAAAATCTAGACGAATGTTGTATATCTTTTATGGTTCATCCAGGTTGAGGTCCTGGCATAACTGTATGCCTGAGTGCTTCTGGGATATATAACATGAACAGTTTTTTTTAATGCAGATAAAAATCTAGTCAAATGTTGTATATCTTTTCTGGTTCATCCAGGTTGAGGTCCTGGCATCACTGTGTGCCTGAGTGCTTCTGGGATATATAACATGAACAGTTTTTTTTAAATGAAGATAAAAATCTAGGCAAATGTTGTATATCTTTTCTAGTTCATCCAGGTTGAGGTCCTGGCATCACTGTATGCCTGAGTGCTTCTGGGATATATAACATAACAGTTTTTGAAATGCAGATAAAAATCTAGTCAAATGTTTTAAGTAGGTATAATGACCAAAACGTTTTACATTTGGTACACTTCTTTGCAGAACAATAACGTGATTGGATGAAATGTTTTTTCGAGAAAGTTTTCCTTACTTTAATGCCCTTCAGAGTAATTTAGTCCTTGGACAGTTCGCCAGCATTTTCGAAGTTAAACAAATTTCAACAATCGCGAAATAATTAGAAAAAGGAGAAGTTATATTTTGAAATGATGATTTCGATCCCGTCGCCGTCGTCGTTTTTCGTCGCCAGGTCGGTTTCGGAAGTTTTTTTTTTTGCACATAACACACGTCTGAAGCGTCAACAACCATCGAATACTGAAACTTCGACTTCAAAGTAGCCGGGATTATTGAGGAATTATTCAACGAGAAGTTAAACAGTTCCTAGGGAAACTTCCCTGGGTGCCAGAGGTTATTTTTTTTCCATCTGGTCACGGCTGCCGAGAACCTCACTTCCATGAATTCAGATATTGAACTCGATAGCTGATTGGTTTTCGCAGTAAAAACGATCTAACACTCAATTCGTTGGTTGAACGGTAATAGCGACCTTCAGATCAGACTACGAGAACGAGATTGAGTACGAGTACGACTTTCAAATTTCAAAACGGCTGCGTTCTCAGAGGCCTCGCTCCTCAAAGTTGTTGAACAGAATAGAATGAGGCTCTAGGAACGAGAGTTGGTGTCATCCATGATAATCTAAGCTTTCGACTAGGAATTGAAAAGTCGTACTCGTACTCGATCTCGTACTCGTAGTCCGATCTGAAGGTCGCTAATAGCGGAGCTCCGCGCGCCGACGGCGCGCGCGTGGAGCACCATGGGTAAGAAAATATGGTAACCCATTGGCTCCAGAAAATTTGGTTTTGGTCACCGTACGTACGTCGTTCGTACATACATACATACATACATACATACATACGTACGTACGCCCATACGTCGGCCACTCATGTATGATAGAACAAATGTCACATTACAGTCGATGCTGTGCTGCAACACGCGTGTTTTGGGCGGGAAGTTGCATGGTCATCTCAAGTAGGCGTACATGAAGACCAACACAAAAGCAAACTCGTAGTCAATTTAAGAGCCAATTTCTGTAAATATCGAGAATCCGGCGTCACTCGTGAAATTTCGAAATTTTTCATATCTTGCCTGAATAACACCTATGGTGAGTTATTTTCGAAAATAGAATTCAAAGATCGTGAAGCGCTTTCTTTTTTCTGAAGTCGAGGAAAGTTTGAAAAACGCCATTTTACCGCCATGACGCTGCCGAAAATAGTGTAAAATGATGCATTTTGTTATCACTCGTGTAGATAAACGCGGTGTCATCTATCAATGCGACTTGGCCAGATCATAAGGCATCTCTTGGTCTTTCCAAAGCACAAAATTATTTTGGAAAAGCTACTGGTATATAACCATTTTTGACCGTTAAAAATACCCCAGTTCAAACGCTTCAGCGAATGAGCTAATTTTAGCTAACTTCCACACCACAAAAAGCCCACTCGTACATAAAATTTAACGTTGAAATTAGTATTTTCTTAAAGTGAATATTTTTTGCTCTGTTGTGTTAAAATTTCTTTCGCGGCCCGACAAAAGTGCTCCGTCGAGAGAAAGAAACGTGAAGGCAAGTTTTACATCGCCGCCTTTCTTGAAATCAACATGAACCTTGCCTTCTTCGAACCAAGGCTTCGTCAAGAACTAAAAGTCTGCCGATGGAAACCTTAGCTCGCTATTCTGAACGCTAAGGATTACAGTACAATTCTAAGCTTACCGTTTTCAATCTGTCTGAGAGTGATAACCTTGAACATAAATTTTGACAAGGTCAGAGTAGGTGATGAAATTATGTAACTCGACGCCGATTAACACTGCATTTTTCAAGTGACTTTAATTACGTACGCTCGTTCTAAACTGCTTTTTTCCTCCAACTATCACCTTTGTAAAGTTATGATGTTATGATATCTTGAATTCCTACTTGGCCACCATCTTCGGTTACAGAAACGTTGCTGTACTTTGCCTGTAAAGGGAAATTTGTTACATGTAATTGCGTGACGTTGACCAAAGTATTGAGAAAAACAATGCTGTTGGGTAAGGGACGGACCATTAGAAATAACCGGAGTGGGGGGGGGGGGGGGGGGGAGTATTTGCGGTGCATGAACTTTTTTTAAGCCCACTTGTCTGCAGGATTTTCTTTCCTGAGGCGCAAGCTTTGCACGAATTTTGTTTCCTTCCCACATATTTCTTCCTTTGTAACTAATGTACGATTTACGTAAAATTTATATCATAATATAGTGCCTAAGAGAATCACGTATCATATACGATATATGATTTTCATATATTCATATAACTTCAGAATCAGGTATTATAGTTTACCACTTAGTTCCTTTTTGTCGTGTGTCTGTTCAGTAATCAATCACAGATGATGTTAAAAATGTGTTTTGGCACATGAGCTGCAGACATTTTGACGTCTTCTGTGATCTATTACCGAAAAGATCTGCTTAAGGCACACAGGAATCTTACTTATTTTTCTAATTCAATGAACAGTCCGGAACATCCTTATTTTTTTTAGGACAGCCCTGACTCGTGTTTCAACCAAAGACAATCCATGTTAGAATCTGCGTGTCACTTGTCGAAACGCAGTCAAAACAAAACCACACTTTTCAAAATGGTGGCCAGTGGATTATTGTTCAAACTTTGAGCGCGCTTCACAACGCTTCATTATCTCTTTTAATTTATCGAACGAGAAATGACGGAAGCAGTTGAAAGTTATGGCCAGAGCAGTGATTTTGTGACCGGACCGGACAATAGCGAGAAGGTTCCCGAAATACGTCCACGATCTTCAGACGCACTGAATGCAAAATCAACGTAACGTCAGAGCTCAGAGCTTTGATATGAAAAAATGTCTCTAAAGTCGTAAGGAATTATTATGTGTCTTCGCCTCGGTTATGTTCACCATTATCTTTCCAGGATTTGCTGAGAAAAATTGCTGACCGCTTTATGGCTACAACAGCTACAAGCTTAGACCGAGTCATCTTCATAAATTTACTGTCCTCCTTTTTCTAGCCTGTTCCAGGTTCTCAGACATTTGGGACGACGGCGCTCGACTGCTCGGGAAGCATGGCAATTGGATGTTTAGAAGATGTGATTGTATTGTAATTTAATCATGAAAGACTGAAGTTGTGTTGATTCTTTTCAAGTTCATTTATGATTTTCTGGACACCTAGAGCCCCTTTTAAGCAATGTCTAATGCAATGCCCTTTATCAGAAATTAGCATTATTTACCAGATTTGCATTTGGCTGCAATTTCAAAGTAAGACTTGAAGACATTAAAAATTATATGATTTAATCCGGGATTGAAGAATATATGGTAAAGCAAGCAGGATTCAAATACCCACAAACATGTGACTCCCCTTGTATCAAGAAGCAATGGTGAAACAAAAGACCAGGAAGACAATTTATGTTTAATCATTTTATTTGCACATCTTTTTGGCTAATGAAAGAACCTGAAATAAAAAAAATAGACAGCATCAACTATAACTGTATTGAATGTGCTGAAGTTAGCTGAAGTGTACAGCGTTATTTATTGGTATGAGCTAAATACAATGGAGTTCCACTTATTTTGTGACATTCTCCAATACTTTGTTACTATGGCCACATATTTTTTTTATCTCCATCAAAAACTCAAGTAGTGTCTAAATCCTTTTGTTCAATTTTTGACTCAAATGAGGTGCTCAAACTGACAGACCCTACATTGAGATATTGTTGTTTGGGGTTTGTATATCTGTTTTCATAACTTGTAAAATGTTTCAGTTGAACAATTAAAGTGAGCCCAAGTTGCAAATGAATGAACATATTTTACTTTATGACAAAATTGTCCTTACAAAATTAATGTTGTGGAGGCATACCCACGTTTACATAGGCTGGTCTAAAAAAAACAAAACAAAAAAAAAAAAAAGCATAAAAACAACGCTGGGATTGGCATGATGACACTTCAAGAACACCAGAATCAATAAAAATTCCAAATAGATACAGGAAAATTCGAAAAATACTATAACCTCAGAAAACAAACGATTTCTTACGACCCGAGCCACCTTCGAGAAACAGCCGCCATCTTCCTCAAGAACAATGGATTCGTGACGTCACATATGTCCTAAGAAATAGGGATATTTCGGACTGATGAACAGTCAAAAAAAAAAAAAAAAATCGGCAAACTTGCCTTGTAGCACGCTTCCCGTAGCAGATTGTAACTGTTACCCAGTTTAGGCATTTTCCCAGTCACCAACGCCGCTCTTCTTTCCTTATTTTTCTTGATACTTGTGAACAGTTTCTCCAAAACCTTTTTTTCGCCGTGTTCACTCGCGTCTCATAATATATTGTTATTTATTGGTGGAAATTTACATTTCACGTCTCAGAAAACAAACGATTTCTTACGACCCGAGCCACCTTCGAGAAACAGCCGCCATCTTCCTCAAGAACAATGGATTCGTAACGTCACAGATGTCCTAAAAAATAGGGATATTTCGGACTGATGAACAGTCAAAAAAAAAAAAAAAAAAAAATTCGGCAAACTTGCCTTGTAGCACGCTTCCCGTAGCAGATTGTAACTGTTACCCAGTTTAGGCATTTTCCCAGTCACCAACGCCGCTCTTCTTTCCTTATTTTTCTTGATACTTGTGAACAGTTTCTCCAAAACCTTTTTTTCGCGCGTGTTCACTCGCGTCTCATAATATACTGTTATTTATTGGTGGAAATTTACATTTCACAACTGAGCCAGAATATCAATAGTTCGTAATAAAAAGCAGTAGCAATTCAATTGATCCCGTATATTTTGTTATTTTGACCACTGTTACTATTTCATATTAAAACCAAAATTACTTCTGTCAGTTATTTATTGTTGGGAATTCCCATTACACAGTTGAGCAGGACCGCGCAGTAAGTTTGCAAGTGGGGGGGGGGGGGGGGGGGGGGGGGGGGGTTCGCTTCGAAAGCGTTAGCGTGAGTCAACTAGGGGGATCAGGGGGCATTCTCCCCCGGAAAACGTTTAAATTAAAGTCCTCTGAAATAGCTGGAAATGCATTTAAAATTAACATGGTATAACTTAACTTACATTTTCGGCACCAAAAAAGCGGTGTTTTAAAAACATGAATAACCAGTTTTCGGTAAAACGTTAAATAGAAACGTAACTTCGATTTTTGTTAGGATTACTTGCTTTTTACTGTTAAGTGGGAAAGGGGGGGGGGGGGGGGGGTTTGCCCCTCCCCCTGCGCGGTGACAGTTGAGTCATCACGTAGATTGTTATTAGTCCAGATATTTAGAAACATAGACAATTCAATGCATCCAATACATTTTGTTGTTTTTTGATGGCTGTTAAAGTTTCATAGAAAACAAAAGTATATTACAGTTTAGTATATACCACGCGAGTGAATAGTGCTTTTCGCGCGCCCTGATTGGTTAACTTGGAGGTAATTAGCAAGTACTATTCACCTCCGAGCAGCCGGCGCGCGAGATTTTACAATTTCCGACCGCTTGTCGGTATATTGTCACACATAGAGTAATATTTTGGTCCGCTAATTCAGCTTGTGTGGTATATACTAAAAACAATTATTCACCTCAGTGTCGGTGAAAGTGGTGGATATTTACCACTATTCACCTCCACTTCGGTGAATAAATGTTAAATATTGTTATATTGTTAAATATTGCTATCACAAATAATTATACTATAAAAATCTCTCTTGAGATATAAAATGTATTTCAAAATATTTTTGATAGAACATTAAGTAATATAAGAAATATAAGTGAATAGTGTTGGATATTTACCGAGCTGCGAAGCGGCGAGGTAAATATCCACCACTTTCACTGACACAGAGGTGAATAATTGTTTTAGTATATACCACACAAGCTGAAAAATTAGCGGACCAAAACATTACTTTATGTGTGACATTATAACCGACAAGCGGTCGGAAATGGTGAATAGTACTTGCTAATCACCTCCGAGTTAACCAATCAGAACACGCGAAAAGTAATGATGACTTTGTAAAAAGCAAGCCATTTATACTATTTATGTTTGTTGTATGAAGAAATATCAAACAATTGTTTTCAAATAAAAGTACTGAGGGACAAATTAAAAAATTTTAATTCTCATTAGGCATTGTTTTATTTTACCTTTTTCCCTTTATCCCATACTTTTTTAAAATATTAAAATAACCGTAAGTGCTATGCATTTCGCTTCCTGTGCAAGAATATTTTTACGTATCACCGCACGCAGGATTTTATTTTTTGACAAGTTTCCCTTGCAGGAATTTTTTAGGGGAAATGTCACCACCCCCCCCCCCCTCGGGTTATTTCTAATAGTCCTTCCCCAACCGATAATATTTTCATTTGAACTTTGCAACAGCGTTCGAGTCGTACAGCTGAAATAAAAAGACTATAAAAATATCTTACCTCTTAAAATTGCCTTGTACACATGTCCAGTCAAGGAAACCGCGTTCAGGTGTTCAATCGAATGTCATCCATTTTTACATGCTCTTACGTTATGTTGTTTATGGAAACTGTGACAAATTCCATGAAGATCCAGCGATTTGAAACTTATTCACTGTGACTCCAGTGATTCTATTGATGACGCGCGTATCTTTCCGTACCAAGCAAACAAATGTTTCGATTTAACTGTCTAGCTCGAATAGGTGGTTTGCAGCCAATCTCTGGAGACAGAGATAACAACGGTGAAATGAACAACTGCTGGTGGACGAACAAAAGGACCTAATGAGAGATCTATTGTCTACGTCCACCAGCATGGCGGCGATGACGTAACGTGAAAACCACCTATAGCGCACTGTTTTGTATAATGTTGTTACCAGGGGGGAGGGGTGGTGGACTGGCCAAGTAAATGGGGTAGGGGGTAGTGGTGGTGTGAAAGATATCCCTGTGAAGGAAACGTGGAGTTATAGTGAAAGGTATTCTTTTTAATCAAAGCTGACAAAACTAGTTCTTTTCAGACTTTTTTTTTCTTTTCTCCATCACCCCTCCCTGCTCAAAAATGCAATAGTTCCTACCTAAAAATGCTGCATGTCCTCGCGTTTTATTTTCACTCTTTCGATTCCATACTCCAGATACCCAAATAAACGTTTTGTTCAAGGTTTCCTTTCCGATGGTCACAAGAAATATAAAAGGGAAAAGTAGCGGTATCTTTGCAAATAATTATCTTGTGGAATAGGCTTCTGTGTTGCGGGAAGGTTATTTATGGCGCTGCTTGGCAGTTGTAGGAAATAGGGTTAGCCGTTAGCCGTAAAAATTGAAAAACATTAACCGTTAGCCGTAAAAAATATTAACCGCAAAAAATTCTGGCCATAAAAATAAAAGTCTAAGGTCTCGTATGAAGACTTTATGTGTCTTGAATTTTCTGATTTTACGAGTCTTTATAGCGAGTAAAACCGGAAGTGTTGAAATTGTCTGTCGAACGCCGAACGGTGTCCGTAGCACGAGTTGACAAACGTTTTGACAGCTCTTACTATTTTTAGACCATCTCCAGTTTTTTTATTCATAATTTGACGACTTTGCGATGTCGATGCGATGGCCGTAGTCAAAGCTGTTATTAGTTTAGGTCGCACTGGTGAAGAAAAAACCCATTGAAAGATAAAAGGTGAGGATAAAAATTGAGGAACAACACAGACCGTTTCTTTCATTTAGAAAAAATGTGATAGATTTTCTTGGACTAAACGACAAAGCCAAGAAAAACTTTACTTACAACAATAGTAGAGAATTTACACGCAATTTCTCATATCAAGCACGAAACCTTTGATGCTCTACAGTATGCTACAGACTTCGGTACCATAGCAAAGGAATCGTTAAAGCGAGTAACGAAATGGGGGGGGGGGGGGGGATACTTTATCCATCCATCCTCGTACTACCCGGTGCCACAAACGGGTATGTCGTTCAAACATGCAAAATTTATGACTCCACTGCCTGCTGATACGCTCACAAAAAAAGTAGAAGAGACCATGCAGGAGTGACTGGAGAATTACCGTCCAGTACAGCAGAGAACAGTGAGGAGCGAGACCACAAAAGACAAGGCAGGAGCTCTTCCTCCGGCAGTGTATGCAAAGGCAAATCCTAACTCTGTTACAAGGATGCATTTTCCAGCCGACCAAGTTAACCCGACGCACACTGCCTCCTTAGAAAACCGCTCTGTCGCTGACGAAGGGTGCGCAATAAGTTTCATAGGTGATACCATTGTTGCGAAACTCACGCTCGCGTCCGAGGCTGATTTCAACCAGGTGGAGGAGTACGAAAGCGATTCCGATCATAGTGGTGTTGATACAGCAGATTTTGACTCAGAGGAACTGGTCACTGGTAAACCTGTGATAACAGGGTCTGAAAGACAAGTCAAAGCGTGGATACGGTTTGATGTTTAGGCGGTCACACAAACGATAGAACCTCCCACGCAGTCGTTATTTCACCTCCTCCCCACTAACGCCTGCTTACCCGAAGCCAACCATTCCTCCCATTGTTTGACTCGCTGGCATCCTAGCCAATCACGATCGAGCAACTGTCCAGCGATGACAAGTAAAATTAATCCTTATGCGTGCTTCTTTCTCTCGCGGATTTGTAAACGTATCAAAGCACTAGAGCCGATTTGTTTTTAAGTAATACGATATGTTGCAAGAGACTAAAGCAAATAAGAATTTAGACGCGACCAAGTTAGAAATCTGAAGCATTTTACAGTCGATCAAACATATAGTAAACCGACGTGAAATTACCACACATGGTACAACAACAAAGATGGATCTCTCACGGTCTTCCATTAAATCAGATGAAATTCGCCCACACAGCGATTCCAAAACGTCCCAGGGAAGCGGTCAGAAGTTATCAAACACCGATGGCATAGACTGCGCCAACCAGTAGTTTTTTCTTCAGTTCACGATATGCGGACGGCAAAAATTATGCAGCTTATTACCTAGCAGCTCGCTCGATCCACTGCGCGCTATGGTCTTCCGATGGCAAAGTTTCCTTCCTCCAAATCACTCAGACTAACCCGAAGATACGCCAATACTTCTTAAATAACTGACTTGGCCCTTCATCAAATTCACGAGGAGTGACACAACAGCTACAACATGACCAGCGGCGAGGAAATCGAAGATTGAAGGCGAAGCTTGCATGATACTGAAATAAGCGTCTTTCCGTAACTAGTCGCATATTGACGGAAATATTATCGCTATTTCCTCTCACAAATCCTTTTATGAAGTCAGTTGATATGCATTTAAACAGAAAAGTTTGAATGTAGAGCACACTGTGATCAGAGCTTGCTCAAGCTCTGTCTCCGCTACGTTGAAGTATCCCGCGAAAAGCGTCCTGAGGTCAAGGTCAACCTTCCATAATTTAGTAGGTAAAATGTGATTGGCTAAGCGGCGGGAAAGGAATGTTGGCTTCGGGTAAGCAGGCGTTAGTGGGGAGGAGGTGAAATACGAGTCCCCTAAAAACGACTGCGTGGGGGGCTAAAAACGATAAGCCACGTCATTAAGGTGAATTGAAGAACTGTTACCCATGCAACATGGATGTTATTTCAAATGTTTCATTGGTAGTTTACCGTGGTAGTATGTTAGCACAGTTTTCTACCCCTGAATGTTCCTGGGACTTTAGTATACAACAATGAAATTAATTTGACTTTTTAAACAATGGTAATTAATTTTTAAACAGATCCGTTAACCGTAACGGAAAAAATTAACCGTTAGCCGTAAAAAGCCAAAATATTAACCGTTAGCCGTCAAAGACACTAGTAAAACAATATGGTAGCAGTGCAGGGGCGAAAGCACCGACAGTCTTTTTCTGCAGGGAAATTCACTTGTTCCTCTGCTGGAAGCCCATCTTGCTTCGTCACCAGCACTTACTGTCGTAATTTGGCTGTCAAACGTGAAAAAAAGGCAGAACTTGACGTAGAGACAGAAATTCCGCGGTAGAGAACAGTATTTCTCCATCTGAGCAAAGGGCTCGCCGCACTTAACATTTCATAACTTAACATTTCAACTGATGTGTGTTGAGTTCTCGCAACACCTGCCCCTCTCCCCCACCTATTAGGGAGCGAAGTACATGTACCTGACACTGGTGCCGCTGGGGTTTTGAAACCCTTACCTTGTTTAGTAGCCTGTTCGAGGCTCTCAGATATTTGGGGCGAGCGCACGAGAACAAGCGAAAATAATTTAGGAATACCTGTCCTGTGTTTGGCAACGCCACATTGTTTTCAAGCAATAGCGCTGATATCTACTCCTGAAAATGATCTAATGGTGATTCATGACCTGCAATGCTAAATAAATGCAAATAAACGTTTTCGATTTCGGATTTTTAAATACTCGACGATAGTCTTGTAACCACACCCTGTTAGGACAGATCCAGGCGAACCCTGATTAGGACAGCCTCGCTTGAAATTGTATAACTGTGTTTAAGACAGATGGATCAAGAACCATACACCCTATCCGGCGGCACGTCCTCGTATAGGCTATATATTTTCTCTTCAAAGAGAGACGACGTTCTCACCCCGGGTCCCTGCCCCTAGCCTCCCAGCGGCCACTCCCTTTATTGATGTAAAAGGGTATGTGCCGCCAAAAAGGGTATGGTTTTCTGGGTCATGAATCTTAATACAATTTCACTATTTAGCGTCTTGAACAGGATTCCTTCCTGGACCGGATGCCTTAAACAGGGTATGAACGCTGGTGGCGCGGAGTCTGCATGTGCCCGAACCAACAATGTTTTTAAAAAGTCGAATTCTATAATGTTTTTTGTATGTTCTCTGTATGTGAAATGAATAAAGGTCCCTTTTCTCAAACAAGGTATCCAAAACGAGCAGATCTTAAACAGGGACAGGATTTGAAGGCATCGGCGGCACACTCGAGCAACATCTGTCTCTGGAGACAGAAGAAAGCTGTCTCACAAGAGTCATCCCATGATGGAATTTGCCAAACTGAACTATGCCTCCTATGGAGAGTGCTCCATCTGTCCAAGTCGCTACCGTCGTCAATTCTTCCAGTGACTACCAGCCCATTATGCAACCTCGTTCCCAGGACTATTTCCCTCACTTGGGTAAAAGGGAAAGCCCTGGGAACGAGGTTGCCCGGTAAGGAGGGCTTGGCGTTAAAAGAAACCAAGAGGGTCGGAAGCCGGGGCCGTAAGAGTTCGGGCAAATCAGAAGTGTTACCTTGTGGAGAACCGTATTCATTGGCCAGGCCATCGGAAGGTAACTGCATTCGGATGTAGTCGCCAAAGAAATGCGGCGAGCTCACGGGACCGGCTCCGATGCCGAGAGACTGTGAAAAGCTCACTGCCACGGAAATTCTATTTCCCCAACAAGTTTCGTCTTATTTTACAGTTTTCGGCGCAAAACTGCGACAGTAACTGCTGGTGAGCAAAGATGCGCAATATGCTCTTTCCATCTGCAGAACTGTCATTCTTTCTTTTCTAAGGTAGATTCAATTCCTAGCTGTAATACTTAGGCCTGCTACAAAACAGACTTATTACCTTCCAAAAGTCAGGACCAATTATGGCTAATTTAATGTTTGTTTTCAAGGTCCTATGGAGTTTTTGTAAGGTCCTCTGGGAGTTTTTACTGTAGGGCAAACATCTGAATTTCTACATCTTTATAAGTTGAATGATGTAGATATTCTTTGTTAGTCTTTGTTTGTTGGAATGTGATATAATTATGGCAATTTAAAATACTCTTCTTTGTCTTGATTGAAAATGATTAATGATTATGCAGATATTCTGTACTGTCTAGTGGTTTATGCAGCCTTGCTTGTTTTTCTTTTGTTTTGGGGGGTGGGGGTGGGGACATTCAGACTACTTTGTACTGTTTTAATTTTTTTTAGTGTCATACTGGTGTTTTAATATTTTGTTTGTGTATCTGTGTGTTCTTACGACCTCAATTTTTATTCATTGGTTTGTACACTGGCCGTCTGGTATTTTTAAGCCTGAGGTTATTTCAGGCATTCAGCACCCATTGTCATTATTTGTCATAACTGTCTTGTTAAAGTCTTTCTTTGGCTTGCTCTGGGTAAAGTAAAGGTTGCCTTGTGAAAGCTGAAGACTTTACAGCTAGATACACCTGTAATGATTTTATCATATTAGTTGTACAGTAATGTTTTTAGAAGTTTGAATAAGTATTTCTTCAGTTAAATCCATTTTATAGTTTCTCTCCCTAGTCTTATGCAAAATGAAAAAGCCAATTAAGTGCTTGTTCGCTCCGTAAATCAACTAAGCTATGTGAACGTCACATTAAATTTCACTGCGCAATTAATTGCTCATTTTAATAAGCTGGTGTGCATTCAGCTCTTTCTCATAAATGTACACATCCTTTGGACCTCCTACATACAGTCTTTCAATTACATCTGGCACTAATGTTTAATGGGATTTCTGATGTTTGATGACGTGTTGTGCAATTTCAAATGTACATGGAGAAAAGTGAGACTACTCCTTGAGTACCTTGCAAAATAAAAAAAAAATCAAGTTTAACTTAAGATGGCTAACACTGGTTTCAAAAATTTGCTTTGATGAATTATTACCTTAAATCGTGATGCTACATTGTTAATCACTTTTATAGTGGTATCAACAAATGCCCAATATTTTATTATCAAGTTGTTTGGTCTTGTGCTTGGCCGGCCAGAAGAGCAGCTGGATTTCTTTTTTAAAGCACGGTAGGAGTATTGATTGATGAGCTTAATGCTAGCAAGCAGTTTTTTCTGTGATATTAAGGTCAAGATGTAACTGATCAAAAGGAATACCTTGACCTTAATTAATTCATACCATCTAAATACTTTGTATTGATTTTCATGTATCTTTCTTTCGTAATTTTTTGAGGCATACAAGTATCCAGAGGATACACAATTTCTGATTTCTGATTGTCTCATGGGAGGCTGTGGATAATTGAAATTGCATTCATTCTGAAGTGATGATCTGAATCACTATATACTTGATGTGATACTGATTCAAAGAAGCAATCACCAAGCTTCTCCCCCAATATCTAGTGGTCCTAAACCGTAGCTAAGTAGCCTACAATTGAACAAGGAACCAGACCTGTCGTTAGGTATTGCTCTAAGTTGTTACAAAAGTTTGGTTTTAAAATTTATAGATGCAAACTAGCGTTGTATGTTCTTTTTTACTCCAAGTATTCAAGATTATTTGAAAAAAAAAAACTGCCTCAATATTTTTATTTTGCTTTTGTAACAACTCCAAACACAATTTGCAAAGGAATTTTATGACCTTACTCAATAGAATGGTTGTTGTTGTTGTTGTTGTTTTTTTGGGAGGGGGGGGGGTGCAAATCCGTGAAAGGGGGTTCATATCTGGCAGCAGATCTGGACTGTGTGGTCCAAATCTGATCCCCAAGCAGATCTGGATCGGAGAGTGCAAATCTGCCGGGGGAGGGGGGGGGGTGGGGGTGGGGAAGATGGTCGAAATCCGCTGTGCGACCGACTCACTTCGTCTTTCCATGCTATTTTCTACAGCATTTCCTCTGTAGCTTGAGTGAGGACGAATGGGTGATATGACAAACAGACTACGTGTATATATAAATGGCAGTAAATAAGAATGATTTTGGAGCTCCGCTTTTAAGCTTGGCTAAATATATATATTAATGAACCCCAGGAGCCACAAACTTAGCTGGAAAAAGCAAGTTGAATTTATAGCTAAAAAAATTAGAAGAAGTATTGGCATTTTATACAAAGTAAGACACTTTGTTGACATAAGCATTTTGGTTAAATTATATTACGCCTTAATCTATCCTTTTTTGACTTACGGTATTATTGTTTGGGGTAACGCATACGAATCAATTCTTAAACCTGCATTTACACTTCAAAATGCGCATTATTACTTTTTCCCAGTTCGACACTCATTCTAGACCCTTGTTCAAATCTCTTCAGGTAATTAAGTTCTATGATCTTGTTACATTTTATGTTGCTATTTTTATGTACAAATTTTATAATCAACTCCTTCCTACTACCTTTCACTCCTTCTTCACTAGAGTAATTGATATTCATAAATACAATACTAGATTTGCGGCAAAACAGTCTTACTATCTTCCCTATGTAAGAACAAACTATGGTAAATTCAACATTCGTTTCATAGGCCCATCTATGTGGAATTCCCTTGACAGTGATACAAAGTTTTCATCCTTATTTATGTTCAAGAAAAGGTTTAAAGAACAATATCTTGAAGGAAATTAGGAAGCGTCTGTAATATTAGATTTGTAAAACTGAGCGAGCAAGCATTTAGAGGTGCAGTACAATTCGCACTTAATTGTGGATTTTCGGAGATTTTAGAATTGAAACCTGTTCAGGAAGAGGATTTATATCATTTTATCAAGCGTGAGGAGGTGATTTCATTTTATCATCATGTATCATGAGCGAGGATGTGTTTGCGGTTTAATTTGCACAACACCACGATCGATGATCGAACCATGGGACAACTAAGTCGTTGTGAAGTTGAAGTCCAGCGGGCAATAAAGTTGGTTTGAAAGCGATCTCGGTCGAACGTGGGTTGGACGTTTCAGTGCGGACTTTTTCCTGACAGTACCACTCCTAATAAAAGTCGGCGAAGTTCTGTAACACCTTTTTTAATCTTTCCGCGGAATTTCCACCCCCATTTAGTTCCTTTTGTTCCGTAAGCGTCTGTTTAGCTTTCTTTCTAAAAACAATCAGTGCCTCGAAGAGCTTTTCTAATTTCTCCTCATCTCTTCGACATTTCATACACAAAATGGATGAGGCAGTGATCTCTTTGTTTACCGGAAATCACAACACAGACGACAACCTTGATACCCTGAGTGCCAGAGGTTTTATTTTTATTAGCGAGAAGCGGTTAATAAACGCATAGCCTCGTTGACGCTGATTCGCCGCGTAATTTTCCTCCTTCAAATGGAGAAAAATGACCTCTGGCACCCAGGGTACAACCTCGATCGCAGGTATCTTTGTCTGTCTCCCGTAGACACCGTCGAAAACATTGAACCTTTCAGATCCAAAGCTTAACAAATATAAACACTTTTTACAGACGCTATAATATTACCCTGATTGTGGAAACGCAGCTCACGAATTTCGC
The DNA here is from genome assembly GCA_016490735.1 of Pachyseris speciosa. Lineage (NCBI taxonomy): Eukaryota > Metazoa > Cnidaria > Anthozoa > Scleractinia > Pachyseridae > Pachyseris > Pachyseris speciosa. The sequence continues at coordinate 186,320 of JAEMWC010000189.1, forward strand.
TATTTACACGAAACACAAGCAAGCGGTTTTAGGCATCACCGCGGCGACACGTCTTGTCAAATTATGAAAACCAGCAAACACTGTAGAAAACCGGTTTGCCGAGATATCTTATTTCGAAATGCATAGAAGTGAGGTTCTCAACTGCCGTGAAAGGAAGCTACAAGAGGTTCTTACTTTTCGCGTCTCCGTTCGCTCTGCTTTTAGCGGGCTAACCGGTAATGACTTTAGGAATGCGAGCGAATTTTAATTAGCGTTCAAAAGAGATATATCTCTCTCCAAAAACAAAACACATCGTTTTTCCCATATTGCATGCGAATGAGAAACAAAGAAAACTCGAGTCTTTGGTTGTAATTTAGTGCTGATTTCTGGAACCGTTGAGCCTACCTCAAGAGTAATTCACCAAAACCAAAACAAACCATTGGGCATAAACTCTCACCATAAATAAATGTTCACGATTGAGGATTATGACACATTCGCGTGAAAATTCACACTCCATATCAAACAGAAACGAGTACCAGAAGCGATTCAATTAAACTGGAATGTTCAGAGTAGCTTGATATCCTGCTGAGATTGCGGTGAGGGTAAAAGGAGGAATGAGTTTGAGGAATGGCATGTGGTATGACTTGCAGAATGGCATAATTATGCGGAATGTAATGCATGCAGAATGGCACAAAAAAATTAATTCAACTGAAGGAGTTAATTATTCAACAGTCAAACGCAAGCTATATAGCTGTCGATCTCGGTCACAACTACTCTCCACCGGGCTTGCTTTCGTATAAACATTACACTTATGAACTCTTGAGGTGATTAAATTTGCCTTGGGTTTTGCTTTCATAGGATTAGCCTGTTCGCGAATGATATTTGCAGCATATTTGTGAAGCTACGCACGAAAGAACCGTTCGGCTGCGAAACAAGCGAGCTTTTGCCATCTTGTCAATTTCACTTTGTAGGTCAAACTCTTTTGGCAGTTTCGATTGTAAGCGATTTAGGAACGGAGTCTCACAGAGGCTTATCAGTTATGGTTTTCAGAGTTTTAGAAGAGTCTCAAATCTGGTTTTGTTGTTATGATATGAATAACTGAACTCTCGAAGATCGAGCGACAAACGAGGAAAATATTATAATCAGTTGCGAACTGAATAATCCTATAAACGCAAACTCAAGACAAATCACTTCAAGCGGGTTCATTTGTAAAATATTTATATCAAGTCTATCAAAGGACAACTCCCCTCTACACTGAAAAATTTCTCAATCAAATCCAATTTGTTTTCAACATTTTGTTGTCACCGAGATCAGCAACTAGCTTACGATTATTCACTGTGTTAGGTTGGCAGACGCGATTAATAATCGCGAGCAGAGCTCCGATACGCAAGATCAAGATTATTAAACATAAAATTATTACCTAGAGAAGAAGCTAGTTGCTGATCTCGGTAACAACAACTTGCTGAAAAGAAATTGGATTTGACCGAGAAATTTTTTAACATCTGGTACCTAGGGTACTCGATCTTCGGGGAGGCGACTCTTGAACGCGAGCACTGAGTTCAGTTATTCATATCATAACAACAAATTAGCAGCGCGACCGATGTGAGACTCTTGTAAAACTCTGAAAACTATAACTTGAATAAGTCTCAGGCTCCGTTCCTTAAATCTCTTACAATCGACCCCGGAAAAATAAAATTTCATTTAATCCATTTCAAAACTGTCAAAGAGTTTGACCTACACTGTGAAATTGACAAGATGGCAAAAGCTCGCTTTTCTCGCAGCCGCGAACGATTCGCACAAATACACTGCAAATATCATCCCCGAACAGACTAATCCTATGAAAGCAAAACTCAAAGTAAAATTTAATCACCTCAAGAGTTCATAAGAAAGCAAGCCCGGTGAAAAGTAGTTGTCACCGAGATCGACAGCTAGCTTGCGATTTATTGTCTGTGTTAGGCTATAGAATAATTAACTCTTTCAGCTGAATTAATTTCTTCGCGCCATTTTGTATATGTTACATTTCGCATAATTATGCGATTCCGCAAGTCATGCCACTTGCCATTCCGCAAACTCATTCCTCTTTTTACCCTCACCGCTGAGATTGGTGGCAAATTTCCCCCAATCTTTGCAGGATCCAGAGGTATTTTCGTGGTTGGCTAAGAACCTCTGGCTCGTTATGTAAATCCGAATTACCTTTTTCAAAGCGAGTTCTGGTGCTCATATTTTTTATTCCTAACATGCCCCGATTTGTGTCTATAATTAAATATAATTAAAATGTTTTTCATTTGTGTCACATTACCTTGCCCACCGCGCTTATGCATGTAAATGATAACGGTTACTTTACGCTCATCGGGCAGATATATATGGTATGTACAAGTATTCCTCCTGACTCTTCCTTCTTGTGTGTGAAAACTTTGAAGTGGAAGCTCCGACTGATCCAACTTTTTGCACAGAAAATTCGAGACTTCGAGTTGGAGAAAACGAAGAGCATGTTGAGGCAACACAACAACGAACTGATTCATTGATATCTGTTATTTGTTAGGATTAATTACAGAGGGATGCTCGAATGAAACAAATCCGAGATGTATTTTAGGCGCCTAGTTTTCTGGATTTCTGCGGCTTCCTTAGCTGCTTCGTTCCTTCTACTTTCTTTCTTCAAAGCTGATTTTCCGATGTCGCTATATTTGAATCTGAAAGCCACGTCACAGAAACATGAAAGACTGCCAAAGGTTGAAGATGTCTTATACAATGATGAGCCCGAGAACAGTCTTTGGAGTCGTTTCAGTGATTTACCCATAACTGATGATTTGGTGTCAAGAGCCGTTCATCTTGGCGATACTGATCGGCTGAGAAAAGTTCTCAGGAAAGTTTTAAAGGGTGAAAATATCACACTGGCTGTCATGGGAGGATCGAATAGTGCCGGAGGCTACCTAGGAGCAGACGAGAAGAGTCTAGATGGATTGTACTTCAAGGTGTTTACAGACTGGTGGAAGAAAACCATTGCAAGAGTGACAAAGTCGTTTGTAAAAGAACGTGAACTGGCGATTGGAGGATCGGGAAGCTATTTTTACGCTTATTGTTTCAAGACGTTGCTGACAGAAGGCGAGAAGATCGATATTATCTTGATAGACGTCTCCGTCAATGATCCAGATATGCCGATACCACTGGAACAATTGACTCGCCAGGTGTTGAAGTACCCATCGGAACCCGCCATGATTTATGTTAATTTTGTTCATAGAGTTGGACCTGAAAATCCTTCGTGTGTGAACCTTGAAAGTTTTGGGCAAGTTGAGATTGCTCACTATTATGGAATTGCCTCATTAAGTTTGAGAGAAATACTTTGTCGTAAGGTAAAAGGAAATTGGGAAGCTGTCATCACAAGTATGACGGCCACAGATGGCAACCATGTTGATGGTAAGGCGCATGCGCTAGTCGCGATGATGATGATCAAGTATGTTAAAAGTGTTTTCAAAGATGTAATCAAAAACATCAGCAAAGGTATTGCCGAGGAAACAGCACCCGAAGGCAATAATTTGCCAAAGTTTTTGTTTATCGAGCGTAAAATTGTAGCTTTGGAAAAACCATTGTGTTGGACAGGAAAAACACCAGATGCAAATAACCCTCTTCACCGACCGAATCTTCAATTTAAAATTATAAACAAAAATGGCTTTTCACCGTGCCTTTTCCCAAAAGCCGACAGCAAACCACTTCGCCCTGATGCGGAAGGGGGATGGTGTGCCCGAAAAGTGTTAAGCACTCTTAAAATGAGCATCTTTGTTCCAAGTCTCGATAGTGCAAGTTCACGGTCGGTGACAGTTTTGATTTCAAAAAGAAGAGGGAAAGCGGTAGTTTGGTTTGACAACGAGAAAAATAAGGCTGTTAAGATTCGCGAACATAGCGAAATTAATATTGTGGCAAAAAGAATAAGCCCAGGCTATCATAACATTACGTTCGAAACTGTACGTAACGGATTGGTAATGGTTAGTGGAATTTTTGTTGGACCACCGGATTTTTAGCTTCTTGTGTGAGACGCTCATGATAGTTCAGGGCGAATGTTACTTGAGGATAAACTTACTAGCACTACAGAGCGTTGATTTCCAGTATTTACATTAAACCAATATGTTTGGAGCTACGGCAAAGCGTCCTTTGCTGTCGGTGCAGGCCACATAGCAGCTCGATTATTTGCATTTTTTGTGCGCTGACCACGACGGTCGGTTACCTGGCAATTTTCCAAGGGGATGGTATTTTGGTCACGTGGTTTAAGTGGACCTGTAAAATGGCGTCTCTCGGAATTGATGTCTGCATTAATTAGAAGGCATATCTTACAAGAATCTAACTTGGGAGGGGGTGTGTTCCTATGGTCTCTTGAAATTTGGTTGCTTCATTTTGGGAGCAAAATCCAGCAAGGAGTGGTTTCAAATATCATATATAAGTATAATCGGTGCTTATTTCAGTTATAAAGGAGTGAAATGATAGAAATTAAGATATGAACTTACGATTTGGGGTGTTAATTATTTGTTGCTTTTGTGGGGATATAAATGACCGTGGGACCCCTCTGTGGGGACTACTTCAGCTATCTTTTTTAGTGTGTCCCAGAATACAATGACACTGTAAGTTCAGATCAAGGATCGATCTAATGGCTTCCTGAAGCGATAGACAATCAAAAGCTCCACTAAGGCTGCTCATGGATGCATCTTGCTACACCAATTGCGATCTAACACTTGACTTGTAATACAACCTCTTTCCCAGATGAGTCTATCAAACTTATTATCAACCTATCAAACTAGACTGGTTGTTATGTATTTTCACCTGCTCGCAACCTCCCATCAAAGAGAGCGTTGTGTAGCATGGTAACTGTTTTGCCACAATATTGAATTACTTTCAAAAATATTTTTATACTGATCATTTGTTTAAGCCAAAGGATATAGACTTTCTTAACAAGATCGGTGTTTTGGCGGTTAGATTTCAGAATACGCGGCCATTTCATTTACATACCACTCAATTAAATAGCTCCCATTATCATATGCCTGCCACTTGGAAAGCTATTTCAGACATTTCAGTCATTTGCGATTTCGTCTTCGATAAGAATTGAATACGTGCCTGTCTCAGTTTAAGCAGTAAAATCTATCATATTTTTCTTCCAAAGGAAATGTGTTTCATGTCTAAATACGGGTTTTTTTGGTAGAAAAGCTCTGCTGGTTACTTTGTTTATGTTGATTCAGTTTAGCGATTGCGACATTATTTGACTTCAACCTTATTTATTTATTTATTTTTTTTACACATCTTGGTTTGTAACTCTCACAGCATTGACCCTTGCCATATAAGCCCCTGGCCTTGGCTTATCATTGTATCTCCTTCCGTTTTGTACTGCTGGTTGTTGTTAATAAATGTCAAATGCAAGCATGTTTGTGTCAAATATAAGATCTAAATTTAACCTAATATTCAACAACACGGAGGACTCATTACGCGACGCGCACCATTCATTGTTGAATGTTCTAATCCTTTGCTCAAACGAATTACTGCCGAACCACCCGTAAGCGGACACTCTTGGGACAAAGGGTAGGTTTCCAGTTACGGGAGGTGTCCGCCTACGGGAAGTTAAAACACCAGAACAAGAACACCAGAAAAACTTGTAATTGCATTATCCATCACAGGGGGGTGGGGTGTTGCTTTTTTATTTGAGAGGTGAACAGAATCGAACAGAAGAAGTACATCCGAATGAAATAGCAGTTGGTATGGGAGTTCTTGGTCATGTACCCAAGCTCATGGCCCAGTGGGTGATGAAGCCCCTGAAGCGTGCGTCTAACGGTTGTTATTACAGGAAAGCAAATAAACAGAGGGACAGGATGTGGTTTTGAATTGCCTTGCGAGTTTAAATTTCAAGGAGAAAACTTTGAAATAGTGTAATGAACAAAAATTATATTGGAATCGAAATGACCACGTTACCTTCATATACAGTGTACTGTTCATTCTCAAACACTGCTTTTGCCTAGGTCAGAGTGTGATTAAACCACTAAAACCGAACCTATTTCGTTAGACATTTTCTTGATCTTGTTTACTGTCCGCTTGCGGGAGGTTATTTTAGACCCTGTGGATCCCGAATAGGTGTCCGTGTCCGCTTACGGGAGGTTAACAACGTAGTGAGAAATCGTCGGGACCGCGGTTTGGTGTCCTCTTATGAGAGGTGTCCGTTGGTGGAGGT
>JAEMWC010000189.1:197500-220000 GCA_016490735.1 Pachyseris speciosa
TTTTGGTCTTTGTCTAAAGCGCTTGAGGATAGGAAATGTATTATTTCCTTGCTTACGGTCGCAGGAACTTTTATTTCCAAACACTCGGTGGCCATAGCATGCCTAGTTTTGTTATATAGACATATGCTTTTGGCGTCGTTTTCTCTCTGTCCTCTTGTCTTGAACTCCAACCGTGCTTTTCAGTGCTAGTGGCATCGAAATAACTTGTTTTGGTTACGAAGACATTCGTTCCTCCCTGCTGCATTCTTCCTTCGGGCGACAAGACAGACTGACGAGAAGAATCGTCTATAGGTGATAATCTTTTAAAAAGCAAGGTCATCGCCGTTATTTCATCATCGCTTTTAAGAGATCAGCGTTCAATAGCCCAATTTCGATATATTTGATCGTGAGGGATTGGTCACAAAAATAGGATACTGAAGCGAGGCTGTGGGGAATACGGCGGGAAAGAATGAAAACAAACCCTTAGAGCAAGTCATGTGCTTTTGAGATTTCGTCCATAATCTCAGCTTATTTTTGGGCTCTTTACAGTTTATTTCCGTGTGTGCCATGGCCAAGTATTGTGCTGTTGCTGTTTGCCATAATGGAAAAAGAAAAGACCGTATTTCAGTTATTTTTCATTTCCTTTGAGCCCAAGGGTTCGTAAGAAGTTCGAAGTTTTTCTAGGCGAGCGGATGAACCTCTTCGATCCAAAAATCTGTTCACTGACATCGAGAAACTGACATAGAGATTTCCATGTCTGGTCGTAAAACTGTCAGTTCAGGCTGCTATCCGACCATCTTTGACCCTTCTGTATCGTAGACGATGAAAAGTACGAGCGCTGTCGAGCGTCTCAACAATCAAAAGAGACGGTGCGTGGCTGAACAGTAAGGCTTTTAAAAGGTTTTAAGTTTTCTGCTGAATACTCGTCGGTCTTTCCAAGGAGATAGTTGCAAATATCAGGGAAAGTGACTTCTGGAAAAGTGTCAAGCTCCTGCTCCAATTCCCTAATATCGATGCTGGTTCTAGCAAAACACCCTCATCCGTGGTCAAAAATCGGCCGTGATTGCCTTCTCATTCTCGCTTTCGCCATCGGACACTTTCGCTAGTTTCATAGAATGAGCAGTAAATGCCAGCTCAACCAATTTGGCCTTTCTTTTGTCCTTGCCTTCCGATGATGCTTGAATTCCTCTTTCTGGAAGAAACGTTCGAAGCCAACACAAATTGTGCCGCTTAAAATATTTGAGGTCCCTTTAATCCCATGGGGGATAGTTAGAAAATGTTAGAAAACTCTTTACTGGGTTAATCATGTATTTACCCTCTCAAAATAAAGAACATTGTGTTGTATTGTACATTGTAATCCCCTTCTTCGTGCCCATATTAACGACGACTGTAAGAACTTCTTGCTAATTTTAAGTGGCTTCGATCAGCTTTGATGAACTGAGAAAAATGGACATAACAAAGGAACACTCTCGTATACTCCAAGGAAAAACAATCAATCTATTCCCCGTGTCCGATTTTCGTCACCAGTCTCTCACGATCATATATATCGAAATTGGGCTATTGTCGTCGATTTCCATCTTCAGTTCACGCAGCTTGTGTGCTTAATCGTATTAGGTTTCCACTTTCCAACTCCACAAAGGTATATTTGAGGATCGAAGGAAAAATCAACCGCCTTACAATCTTCACATGCTCCGATCGCCGCCATTCATATTCACTTCACGATTAGCAGTCGAGCAAGAATCTGCGCATTTCTACTACCCCCTGAAACTTGCAAACCTTGAGCAAAGGGGACTGCGGGAACTAATGCGATACTTAGCAGGGGAGGGACAGAAGAAATGTTTCATCAAGTGAGTGAGTGAGTGAGTGAGTGAGTGAGTACGTACGTACGTACGTACGTACATACATACATTTTATTTAAAACTCGATAAAACTGATCTTCACTAATTAACAATAGCTACAATAAAAACCTATTGAATTGACTGTTTTACAAAATTGCCGAGTATGAAACCTATGAATCAAATAAGCGTTGAATTCCCTTCTTGAATTGCTCAATTGATTTAGTGCTCCTTACATGCTCAGGTAACGAGTTCCACAATAGGGCGCCGCTGTAGCTGAAGCTACGTTTTAGATAGTTAGTGTGCGGCTTGGGCAATGTTAATTTACAGGAAGAATTACGCAAATTATAGTTTGTGTTTCTTTCGTTGAATATGTCCTGCAAGTACACTGGGGCTAGCTTGTTAAGAGACTTAAACATCATCATTGCCTTTTGCTTTTTTCGTCTTACTGATAGTGTGTCCCAATTGAGCGTTTCAAGGAGCTTCCTGGAGCTAGTTTCGTAACTGGCGCTTAAAATCACCGTCCTACACATGCACGAGTTTGTAGTTGCTGTAGTTTTTCAGTCAGCTGATTGCGTAAGCCATCCCAAACAGGGCTACAATAGTCGAAATGAGGCTGGATTAGGGCATTATAAATTTGCAGTGCAATGGATCGAGAGATGAAGGGCCTAACACGTCTCAGGGCACCTATTGCAGAGGATATCTTTTTAAATACTTTGTTAATATGGTTAGACCAGGAAAGCAGATCGTCGAGAACAAGACCTAATGACTTCGTGTGATCAACTCTCTCCTGATTCGTTTGTCTTCCAAGTTGATGTTGATTTCATCGTCACTTTCAACAAGAAGTTTTTGACGAGAGCCAATGATCCTTAACTCGGTTTTCGTAACATTAAGACTAAGGTTATTGACCTTTAGCCAACCATAGAGGTTCGTGAGTTCGGAATTTATTGTCTGTTCAAGGTTGGCGAAAGTGGAGCCAGATAAAGTTATATTAGTGTCGTCTGCAAACATTTTTGCCTGAGATGTGGTGAGACAGTTAGGAAGATCATTGATATATATTAAGAAAAGTAAGGGGCCAAGTATACTGCCCTGTGGTACCCGCATGTGAATTAGCTTTCACTGGATAATACTCCGTTAACGTTACATCTCTGGCACCTTCTACTTAGATAAGAGGCGAAAAATTGTAGAAATTTGTGATCAACTCCGTAATTTGCAAGTTTCCGCAAAACGATTTCAAGTTTGACTAATGGTCGTGGGTCGTGGGTCGTAGGTACAAGTCGTGGGTAAAATTAATAATAGATGGAAAGAAAGCCGCAAAAAATATATCGAGCAATAATAAGCCATAATTCATTCAATTTATTTATTACTAAAAAATATATACTTCAAAATTAAAAAGTAAGGAAAGCAGTAAAACATAGTCTTAATTGTAAACTGGTCATACAAAGTCTTTCGAAGAAACATTCGAAAGGTTAACTTTATATTTGACTAACGATAACACAATGGAAGAACGTCACGAAATGTTTTTGTCCAATGAGAATGGATTGTCTCGCTATTGGGTGGGGAGGGGGGTGTACTTCATATAATGGGCCATACGGGGAGGCTTCACCCTAAACGGATGCCTTTTGAGCCCTCTTAGTATGAGAAAAGGCAGCAAAATGAAAATTTTCAGTATTTTAAAGGGTTACTAAAATAGACTGTGAAGGAAAAGTGTGACAGTTCATTTCTTTGTCTTATCAGTCTTTTAGGTATAAGAAAGGTGTGCAGGTTTTCTCTTTATATATGTGAAAGGGGTACAATTTCGGTAAAAGTTGGCATGTGATAGATAAGCAGGTGAAACTCCGGGCAAAGCCTCTCCATATGGTTCTTTACTTTGCAACGGAAGTTAACAACAATAACATTAGGAAGAGTTCATGTTTAAAAAAGATAATGTCAAATTGTTGCCTGATGTTACCAGACTGTAGTGACAATGGGCGCGGTCGATACTTTAGATAAACTTCCAGTCCGTTAGGAACAGCTAAATTACTATGACCTTTAAATTGCAATTTTCGATAATGTTGCATTTAGCGTTATCAAAGGACTTCATCTTGTTAAAAGCAGTAAACACCGCTTCCCATTGAAGAAGGGATTTTTCGCCGAATGTGGATAAAATCTATAAGTGATGACACGAATTGCTGAAATCCGCACGGTACAGGAAATGTTCCGTTCGCTCATCTCTTCGAACAAGTCCCCTGTCCACATGCTTGACCATTGTGTCGTCTGGTGCAGTCTTGTGCCTGTCCGTGAACTCTGCCCCACAGCAATAGCACTTTTTTGACATTGCCTGGCAATGTGACCAACTCGTACCTGCGGGGCGAATAACCAGAGTGTCAACTTGGCTATCTTTAAAAGCGGGAACGGGGAATATGAAAACGAGAATGGGGAATGGGAATGGGGAATGGGAAACGAGAACGGGGAACGGGCAACGGGGAACGGGGAACGGAGAACGGAGAATGAGGAACGGGGAACGGAGAACGGGGAATCTTTAAAATGGGGACTCTATAAAACGGGGAATCTTTAAAAGCGGGAATCTTTAAAACGGGGAATCTTTAAAAGTGGGAGTCTTTAAAATGGGGAATCTTTAAAATGGGGAATCTTTAAAAGCGGGAATCTTTAAAATCGGAATCTTTAAAATCAATCAATCAATCAATCAATCAATTTATTAAAGTCATTACGCGGGATTGAGGTTGTCCTCGGTATTCGAGCCAAGGGCAATATATCCTGCGCAAAAATGTTTGGCGACGATACTAACATCACCGTCCCTGGTTGTACGTTTGCCGAACTCGAATAGGCAACCATGGAGAACTATGCAGAAAGATATCCCTGGCAATCGGTGCCCTGAGGCGCATTAGGTCCCTCATTTCTCAATCCACTGCAGTACAAATATATAACGCTTTAATCGAACCTCATTTCGATTACTGTGCCCCCGTTTTGGATAGGTTGAGTTCTTATGTATGCAAGAAACTACAAAAATTGCGCTTCCATGAAAATTGTATGTGATTACAAGCCGATAGGTTTTGTCTCAAATTTTACGGAAAAATCAATGGTGCGCCTTTTGGCAAACCAACGATGCTATCCATTGTGCTTTTGCAGTGCTAGTCAGGGATTAATTTAATCTTGGGGGAATTTTTAGTGAAAGCTATAACGTTTAGGGTTGGAAACTAGCATGTCCCAACCGGACGTAATTTTCAAGGAGATACACTGAGAACTTTTCGGGTTTTGCTTTTACCGTCAAATTTGAACAATCGCTCAAAACAAATTTCAAGTAATCAGAAAAATATGTGTTTGAATTTGAAAACGAAATTACTTACTTTGCCAACTTTTGTAAAATTTTGAGCTCTTATTGGTATAAGCGTGGTTCTCTGTCCATCCATTCATTACTTCTTGCATCCATCCTCGCTTACAGTCTTTGTTTAAAGGTAGCAATGGCATATTAAACAATAAACAGAGCTCCTTTGGGACTTCTACGCTTTCTTCAGTAGACATTTTAAGGAGATTTTCTAGTGGGGGAAAGTACGGTAGACAGCTAATGTCTCACCATCGTTTAAATGTCATTTCCTTGTTTTATGAACACCTCAGCCTGGCGAAGTCACTACATCAAAATCGATATCGAAAAGAAACCAGTAAAATCGATCTAGGGGGATTTGCCATTATAGAGGGCAGGAGGGAGGGCGCTTCGCAAATTTCCCCCAGCGTTCAAATTTTATTTCATTGATTTATATACACCCTAGCGCCATCACTACATATCATATAGAAAGCGGTATCGAAAACAAATCAATGCAATCGACCCAGATAGTCATGTTATCAACATTAGACAACAATGATTCCCAAACCTGCAAAAAAATTAGTCGGTTGTTATCGAAAAGCAAAGTAGATAACAAACGAGAATAATTTTGATCCATATATGGCTTATAAGCAATGGTGTAACCTCCAGATACGTTTTGCAAGAGATAATAATTGCAAAACTCGAATCAGTTACGAAGTTTCGATGACTTTCCACGAACTGTCAGCGTACGAAAGTCTATAACAATCAATAAGTACATGCAGTGTCTTTTTATTTGCCGGACACTTTACCTCTCGGACGCTTGCTTCTTTTTTCTGTTATTATTGTTAATAATAATAATAATTATTAATTATATATTAATATATATTAATTATATATTAATTATAATTATTAATTATATAATTAATAATAATAATAATAATAATAATAATAATAATAATAATGATAATACTTTATTTAACCACGGGATCCTTATCACTAAAATTAAAAGTGGTCTGCTAAAGAACCGTGCATATATTACATGGTACTTACGGACAAAAAAACAACTTATATTAAATGCTAAAACACTAAGTTAAGTAATTGCATAATAAACAAATTTCCCGTTTTTCCACTCCGATTCTATTTTTCCCATTCTATCACTAATTTTCTTTCCACCGATTTTGTTGTTTTGACACTAGATTTCGAAAAACTTTATTGAAAGTCGGCAAAACTCGTTCCTTTGCAAAGTTCACATTTCTTTGCTTCGTATATTTCGCTGATACTTATCAGAGTTTGAGTAGCGTACGGCAACGAAACCAGCCATGTGAAGTTCAAAAAGCATCCGGGAAATAGAACGACATTCTGTAGTTACTGATTTCAATCCGCAACAGCTGAATATTTGTTTCTATTGGTTGTTGCTTGCGTCACTTTTCCAAACTCATCGATTTAAGTCACACCATAGGATTATCACGTATCACATGCCCTGTTCTTGAGAATTCAATTCACCCTTGTTTTCCTGTCACCAACTCACTCACAGCCATTAAAATCCAATAACAAACATAACATAAGCATAAAACCTTTGTTTCGACACGATAAGATTTAAAGCTTACAAGCTTTTGGTGTCCGGTGTATGCTAACTATGTCACAATGAAATATGTACATGTCAAATATTTGACATTTCGTTTCTGAGGCCAGTTTTCTTCGCTGAAATCTTCTGATTTTTCACAAGATAGCATAAAACCACGGGACCAGGTTACCCCAGATCCTTTGAGTTTTAAATTTGATTTTTCTTGTTCTTGTAACATCAGTACCACTAACCTTTCATTTTTGCCGCTTGTCGGCGATCATCGATTAAATTTAGTGACTACGACAGGCATACATCAGAAACATTATTGTTATTCCTTACTAAAAACAATAAGAACCTCTGTAAACTGATTGAAACTTAGCATCAGTAATTAAGTATATATTAACCTTTGATTTGTGTATTTTGCTATCCATGAACAATTAGATTGAGTCATTACGAAGGTATAGAAAAAACTTGTTACTAGTGAACACTAAGCAGCTGCGAGCTTTAGATCTTGAGGAATATCAGGCATTACTAATAAGAAAGGGGAGACTTGCAAGATAGTGGGGTTGTTAGTCGTATATTTCTGAGAGCAAACTGTAAAGGCCGGAGGAGGCAAGGATTGAAGAATGGCTGCATGCATTTTCCGTGAAATAGTCAAGCAAGACCAGTATCTCAATTTGATCATTTTCTTGAATCCTCAAATGTTATTAATAGAGAATTTCAGTTTAGTTTTGATTTTTTTTTAGGTAAAAAGGAAGTTTATTGATGACTCCGCATTTTCATTTCCTGATGACCGACATTTCACACAGGCAGATCACAGTGTACCTTACTAATGCTGGTTTGTTTTGTTTTCTCATATTGTTTTAGTCACAAAACCGAGTCACTGGACTTAGGGATGGATAAAGCTATGTAGCAGGAACAACGTCGAGTTTGGGAAGGTAAGATTTCTTCGATCTTGCAATGTTTTACTTTTGCATGAAACATGCTAACTCAAAAAGTTGTTTTAGCCATAAATTTCTCAACCTCACTGCTGCCATTATGGCTTCTTGTATAATACATAAATCTTGAGATTTAGTTATGAATGCATGGTTAAATCCGTCTAGTATTTCTATTCTGTGACAGATCTGATTGTTTGAGAAATAATTGGACCGACTTATGTCTTTCTCAGGTTCACATTGCGTCAACGCAAAAGAAGCATTTACAGAAGAAAAAGGCAGTTACATTACAGAACTGAAAGGGATGCATAAGGATTCGCCGGACCAACTAATTCACGTAAGTTAACACACATTCAAGTCTTAAGAATTAGTAACAAGAGTTCCGTATATATTTGCAAGGGGCGAGGCCAAAACTGAAATATGTAAACCTACTTCATCACATTCATGAAAACCAAGAACTGAGCTTGTGGCGACTTTCTTTAAATTTCTGACAATTCTATTTGCCGATATGTTAACAATTTGCCAGATTCTCACCACAATAAAACCAGATTTGTTTCCTTGCACGGATAGCGACCAAATACAGAAGAAAATTTCAAGAAACAGCTATAAACCTTTAATCTAGTCCGTAGATGTTGAAAAGCCACCCAAGAGGAAACTGCAAGCCAACAGAGAACATACATAGGAATGCGTTCTTTCATTTTCAGTAACTGTTAGTTCTTGTATTGCTTCGAATTCGATAAGTGTCGTTTTTGATTGAGCTGGTTTTCTGAAGTTGTTACAGAGATTTAGATCCGTTGTTCAGGGTAAACCACCAATTTAAACCCCTCCTTCAGGGTTTGCCGTTCAACAGAAGATGAATTGGCTAGGACGAAATTTAGCAAGACTTTAAGGTTGTAGCATCTTGTCTGCACACATGGAATGAAACAGCTCACTTGTTAACCAGTTTATATTGAAGGCCAACAAAAAACTACCAAAGATTTCCATACATATAAAGACTCAAAACATTTCTGAATTGCGCTTGTAAATTAACAGGCAAAAACAACGTTTGAGACTCATTTTGCCCCATTTTTTAACAAAGACCAGAGATAAACACTGTTTAATGTGATATGAAATCCAAATTATAGTTCGGAAAGATTTTTCGAACTGTCTACACAAAAACAGGAACTGAACATTACTCCTTTACCCACAAAAGCAAACCTGCTTGCTTTCACTTACCAACGGCACACGGCCAAGACGGGATAATCGAGGTCACGTGGAATTGTCTAAATCTACGCTAATTTTTTTTTCATAATTATAAGAACCATTATTATTATAAGAACGTTGAGGCTAGCCGAGATTGATCAAAAATTTTAAGAACATGCTAAGAACTTACCCAAGCCGAGACTAAGAACTAAAATCAGTTTCATTATATATTGCATATTGCATCGAGCTACACCTTTAAACATAAAGTGACAACATGAAAATAACCACGGCTTCTATAGAATTACATTTTCTTTGTATATTCATTAATTCTCTTTTCTATAAGACGTTCTTGTAGGTAGAGATACTAGGACTGAGTGGAGTCCAATTCGGACTGTAATTGTGTCAATAACAAAATGCTCGAATATGATTGGCTCTTAACAGCCCTTATTTGTGGCTTAATTGACTGTTTGAGGTCCAAACTGTCCGATTTGAGCTGTCCGCTTACAAGCACTTGTAATCGGACATTAGCCAATAAACTTTAACTACCTTGCCCATGCTATGTAGCCAATCAAAATCATGGAAAATTCTTAGTAGTAGAGTAGGTTTACAGGCCCAGATTGAAAATGACTTATATTCAGATATGTTTTCCTTAGATTTTGACAACCTTTGACTTCCAAGCTTTGAAATGAAAGAAAACTATATACTTGTTGCAGTTGAAAATGCAATGAATCAAACGGGTGAGTGAGTTGTACTCAGAGAAACGAACACAAAAACAAATCTTAAATTCCTGAGTTTGGCGCATTTTGTTATTGACACAATTAATTGGTAATCGGACTTCCTGTAGTACAATTCAGTGGTAATCGTGCTCGTAATTTCAAATAAGCCGCGCGCTATGCGCTCGGTAAATTTGAAATCACTCGCCCGATTACTCCCTGAATGATACTCCTCAGTCCTATTACCATCACTAATCAGACGAGTGAAAACAAAATTGTTTATCACGAGTATGATTACAGACCGAATTGGACGACACGAAGTCTTATTACCAATTAATCATAAAAATTACAATTTCCGAGAAAAGAAGAAGAGCCAAGTTATAAAAGGAAGGGAAATTTTGCATTAAAAGACTGACAAAGGAAGCGTACATTTAGTGTCGCTCTGAAATTGGCTACAATCAAAATATATGGTGCTTGAAACCAATGTTGCGATTGCTTAATTTTAAACGACAACTTTGAATGTGATTGGTTGATTTAAAATACTACTTTGAATGCGACTGGCTTATTGAACTGTCCGATACAACTTGCATGGCAAGTAAATTAGTGGAAAATAGGATTTTTTTAAAACCAATCACAATCGAGTAAATTGTAATTCTTATGATTAAGAGTGAAATATAAGCTAATCTCAGTATTATGAGAAGTTTTCCTCACCAAATAACCAGCGCATTTTCTTATGGAACTAAAATGCGCTTCTAGCAGATTGTCATCTCTAACTAAAAGTTAACAAATCTCAAAAGATTTCGCACGACAATCACTCCAGCTGAACTAGAATTAACTTGTGGATTCTGACGCTAGCTAGTTTGTTGTTGAACATTCACAATAAACAACATGCTGATGTTTCCTCGCTACTGAGTTTTCTCTTCTTTTTATGACTTTGCAATTAATAACAAGACGTAAGGGAAAAAATTAATCATCGACAACAACAACAACAACAACAAATACTCCACAAATAAAAGTAGCCTAACGATGCATTTATCATCTGCTACAACTTGTAAAACATGTTGCTAGCGATTTTCGTTAAATGATTTTTTTAGTTCAAGGCGTATAAAATAAGGAGCCCAATATAAGACACCATCTTGCATTTATCCTGTATTTAAAAACGATTTGAAATGTTTCCTTTTTTTAAATTGCTTTACCAAATTATCACCTCTTGAGAGAGGAGTCCACCACTGTGGAGATAGTCACATCACTAGTATTCACTGCTTTGTGATTTGTTTTCAAATGTGATTGGATGAGGATCTTTATTATCTAAGACCTTCAGGTGTTGGACCTTGCCAGTAAAAGCAGAGTTTTTTTTTTCTCATAGACATAACTTCTATCTTTATAAGTAAGCAATCATTACACCTTAACTTTTCTAAATCAGAACGCTTATTATCTGTTTCAGATTGTCTTGGAGGTGCTAAGAAACCATTAGTTAAAGGAACTCGGCAAGTCATGAACATGCACAATAAAGATCGACAACCTGTGTGGATCGGACGTTTTCAAGCTCTCCACCACTGCCGTCGAAGGATACCAGGGAAATGTCCAAGTTTTTTTTGCGGCAACTCCAGCCCGGCTGCGCAACCTGATTGAGATACGGCCAAGTTCTTTTACTCAAGTTTGTCTCTCACTCTGCAAATGACTGTACTCTATTCTGACAACAGGAAGCTACATCCAAAGGATAACATCTGAGTACAAAGTCTGTCAGGCCACAAGTTATACAGCATGTAAGCTACAGTTACAGCTTACAGCAACTGAAACTCTTACAGTTTAGTGTTTGCCCTGATGAACTAAAAACACTTGATACAAGTCTAACTAAGTGGAAATCGTAGTATTCCAACTAAACCAAAATTTCTTGTGCCACCCAAAGTTATGGAATCGTAAGCAAAAAAGTTTAAGAAATCACAAAAGATGAAATTGGAAAAGGAACTGTACCGCAATTTATTAGGACTTAGCTGTCATATTTTCATATCATACAACGAAATCTATTTCTTTGAATGAACAAGCAGCAACGAAACCCGTCTAGAATTCTCAATAAGAATTAAGACATTATACGAATTTCTCTTCTTCTTTTTTTTTTACATTTCGTTATTGCGTTCCAATCAAGTTCTCTTTTCTCAATCTTCAGACTCAGCCAAAACCAAAAGGCATTTGGAAAATTTTATAGCATCAAATTTTAAATTTTATAGCGTAAATCTATAATAATAATAATAATAATAATAATAATAATAATAGTAATAATAGTAATAATAATAATAATAGTAATAATAATAGTAATATACCACATTTCTATTGCGCATTTTCTGTTACCAAAAAGCACTTGAAGAACTTCAAAGCGTATTTTTCTGCTATTTTTTTTTGCGATACTTCGTTTCTTCTTCTCGTAAAAGGTTTCCAAATGTCTATTTTCAGTTCGTGTAGACTTAGTATAAATAGAATTGTTTCTGGTCTAGTTTGTAATCGCCATCTAAGCTGCATTATAGACGGACGAATTAGTTTCAAGTTTTGCTTGAGATCATATTTTGCGATGGTACTTTCTTCTCAGGCTCGTAAAAGGTATCGGAGTACAAGTGTCGATTTTAAGTTCGCAAGGATTTAATTGCCTCTATCCTAATAGGTCATCGTATGCATTGCATGAAGACTGCAACTATATGCAACACTAACAGAGTTTCACACGAATTATAATTATCAATTTCTGCTTTAGATCAGCTGTTCAGATGAATCTTTAAGGCCTAAGATAATGATATCCCGTTGCTTTTGATAGGCCAGGACGAAAAACAGCATTAAGGAAATGACATGGAGTATGTTCGTTGTATAATAATTGCTACTGATTTAGAAACAGAAAATTGAAACAAGGAAGCTTCTCGGGCGAGTGATTATTCAAGCTTTATTATTCGTTTAAGTCAGATAAAGTTTCCAACAAACCAAATATTAGTAGTGAAATATTATCAGGCATAATGAACACCAGTGATTTTACCGCTTGGGGGTAAATCCTCAAGCAAGAAAAGTGGGAGTAATAGTTTATCGTGATCAATTTTTGCACTGATCAAGTGCGGAAATAAAGTTTCTTTATGATGCGTTTTGATTAACATTCTTTTTGTCTTTGCTTTGCTTGTCTGGAAAGAAGAGCATGAATTGTTAGTTCACTTGATAACTTTTAATTTATGGTGCTGCAGTAATGTTATGACTCCCTCGAATACCGGTAAGTGACGGGCGTTGTCGTTTAACAGGAAAACTAGCGGGGCGACTGAAATAGCTTTGGTTTGTCTATAAATAGAGCAAAGAAAATAATTTTCGCACACGTTTTCGATTCGCTTTTGCCGTTTGTATAACAGTTAACAGGAAAACCGATAATTAGAAAAACAACACATTTGGCAGTTTTCATCAGACGAAAAATAGGCATTAATTAAGGATTGTGAAAGACTCGATAGCCTCAAATGACGATTATAAAAAAAATAATATCAAGCGGCCTCGAATTTTGACTTCAAATCTTTATCATGGGTGGTGTTCATACAAAGAAACAGATTCCAATTCTCAAAATTCCGAATTAAACTTCCGCTCTAAATCTACTAAGTCAAATTTACAGCAATTTCAACCGGTTCTTAACTAAAATATATACAAAACAAACAACACAGTCGATAACTTTTTAAATAGTCCATACAATAAGTAGAAACCTATACATAAAAAGAAATCATTGTAACTAAAAATCAAAGGATGCTAATAATGAAGAGGCACACTCCTCCACTAGAACAACACATTTCTGAAAGAATAAAGTGTCGCAACCCTACTAACGGTGTGCGGCAAAACTTTGTCTTCTTCATTAACTTCAAGCATGCTAAAGCGACCTCCCCCTCTCTTTACACCGCAGAGGGGGAGAGGGAGTAACAAACAGACTACGTGTATATATAAATGGCAGTAAATAAGAATGATTTGGGAGCTCCGCTTTTAGGCTTGGCTAAATATATATATTAATGTACCCCAGGAGCCACAAACTTAGCTGGAAAAAGCAAGTTGAATTTATAGCTAAAAAAATTAGAAATATTGGCATTTTATACAAAGTAAGACACTCGTTGACATAAGCATTTTGGTTAAATTATATTACGCCTTAATCTATCCTTTTTTGACTTACGGTTTTATTGTTGGGGTAACGCATACGAATCAATTCTTAAACCTGCATTTACACTTCAAAAGAAAGCAACGCGCATTATCACTTTTTCCCAGTTCGACACTCATTCTAGACCCTTGTTCAAATCTCTTCAGGTAATAGACCTTATTCATAAATGGCGGCTGTTTTATTTTTCCTTTGTTATTGTGCAAATTAGCATACCAAGCCTCATATTAGTGCAAGAATTCTTTTTAATTCAGCACATGGTAACGAGGTTTGGTAGGCTAATTTGCACAAGGACAAAAGAATAATGAATTGGCAGCCATTTATGAATAACGTCTATTAAGTTCTATGATCTTGTTACATTTTATGTTGCTATTTTTATGTACAAATTTTATAATCAACTCCTTCCTACTACCTTTCACTCCTTCTTCACTAGAGTAATTGATATTCATAAATACAATACTAGATTTGCAGCAAAACAGTCTTACTATCTTCCCTATGTAAGAACAAACTATGGTAAATTCAACATTCGTTTCATAGGCCCATCTATTTGGAATTCCCTTGACAGTGATATAAAGTTGTTATCCTTATTTATGTTCAAGAAAAGGTTAAAAGAACAATATCTTGAAGGAAATTAGGAAGCGTCTGTAATATTAGATTTGTAAAACTGAGCGAGCAAGCATTTAGAGGTGCAGTACAATTCGCACTTAATTGTGGATTTTCGGAGATTTTGGAATTGAAACCTGTTCAGGAAGAGGATTTATATCATTTTATCAAGCGTGAGGAGGTGATTTCATTTTATCATCATGTATCATGAGCGAGGATGTGTTTGCGGTTTAATTTGCACAACACCACGATCGATGATCGAACCATGGGACAACTAAGTCGTTGTGAAGTTGAAGTCCAGCGGGCAATAAAGTTGGTTTGAAAGCGATTTCGGTCGAACGTGGGTTGGACGTTTCAGTGCGGACTTTTTCCTGACAGTACCACTGCTAATAAAAGTCGGCGAAGTTCTGTAACACCTTTTTTAATCTTTCCGCGGAATTTCCACCCCCATTTAGTTCCTTTTGTTCCGTAAGCGTCTGTTTAGCTTTCTTTCTAAAAACATTCAGTGCCTCGAAGAGCTTTTCTAATTTCTCCTCATCTCTTCGACATTTCATACACAAAATGGATGAGGCAGTGATCTCTTTGTTTACCGGAAATCACAACACAGACGACAACCTCGATACCCTGAGTGCCAGACGTTTTATTTTTATTAGCGAGAAGCGGTTAATAAACGCATAGCCTCGTTGACGCTGATTCGCCGCGTAATTTTCCTCCTTCAAATGGAGAAAAATAACCTCTGGTAACCAGGGTACAACCTCGATCGCAGGTATCTTTGTCTGTCTCCCGTAGACACCGTCGAAAAAATTGAACCTTTCAGATCCAAAGCTTAACAAATATAAACACTTTTTACAGACGCTATAATTTTACCCTGATTGTGGAAATGCAGCTCACGAATTTCGCTATTTACACGAAACACAAGCAAGCGGTTTTAGGCATCACCGCGGCGACACGTCTTGTCAAATTATGAAAACCAGCAAACACTGTAGAAAACCGGTTTGCCGAGATATCTTATTTCGAAATGCATAGAAGTGAGGTTCTCAACTGCCGTGACCAGAAGCTACAAAAGGTTCTTACTTTTTGCGTCTCCGTTCGCTCTGCGTTTAGTGGGTTAACCGGTAATGACTTTAGGAATGCGAGCGAATTTTAATTAGCGTTCAAAAGAGATATATCTCTCTCCAAAAACAAAACACATCGTTTTTCCCATTATTGCATGCGAATGAGAAACAAAGAAAACTCGAGTCTTTAATTTAGTCTAATTTAGTGCTGATTTCTGGAACCGTTGAGCCTACCTCAAGAGTAATTCACCAAAACCAAAACAAACCATTGGGCATCGCTTTCAAGTTCCCGCAGTCACAATTCATATGCATCAGGTCTAAAGATTGAATTTAATTAAACTCTCACCATAAATAAATGTTCACGATTGAGGATTATGACACATTCGCGTGAAAATTCACACTCCATATCAAACAGAAACGAGTACCAGAAGCGATTCAATTAAACTGGAATGTTCAGAGAAGCTTGATATCCTGCTGAGATTGCGGTGAGGGTAAAAGGAGGAATGAGTTTGCGGAATGGCATGTGGCATGACTTGCAGAATCGCATAATTATGCGGAATGTAATGTATGCAGAATGGCGCAAAAAAATTAATTCAACTGAAGGAGTTAATTATTCAACAGTCAAACGCAAGCTATGTAGCTGTCGATCTCGTTCACAACTACTCTCCACCGGGCTTGCTTTCGTATAAACATTACACTTATGAACTCTTGAGGTGATTAAATTTGCCTTGGGTTTTGCTTTCATAGGATTAGCCTGTTCGCGAATGATATTTGCAGCATATTTGTGAAGCTATGCACGAAAGAACCGTTCGGCTGCCAAACAAGCGAGCTTTTGACATCTTGTCAATTTCACTTTGTAGGTCAAACTCTTTTGGCAGTTTCGATTGTAAGCGATTTAGGAACGGAGTCTCACAGAGGCTTATCAGTTATGGTTTTCAGAGTTTTAGAAGAGTCTCAAATCTGGTTTTGTTGTTATGATACGAATAACTGAACTCTCGAAGATCGAGCGACAAACGAGGAAAATATTATAATCAGTTGCGAACTGAATAATCCTATAAACGCAAACTCAAGACAAATCACTTCAAGCGGGTTCATTTGTAAAATATTTATATCAAGTCTATCAAAGGACAACTCCCCTCTACACTGAAAAATTTCTCAGTCAAATCCAATTTGTTTTCAACATTTTGTTGTCACCGAGATCAGCAACTAGCTTACGATTATTCACTGTGTTAGGTTGGCAGACGCGATTAATAATCGCGAGCAGAGCTCCGATACGCAAGATCAAGATTATTAACCATAAAATTATTACCTAGAGAAGAAGCTAGTTGCTGATTTGACCGAGAAATTTTTTAACATCTGGTACCTAGGGTACTCGATCTTCGAGGAGGCGACTCTTGAACGCGAGCACTGAGTTCAGTTATTCATATCATAACAACAAATTAGCAGCGCGACCGATGTGAGACTATTGTAAAACTCTGAAAACTATAACTTGAAAAAGCCTCTCGAGGCTCCGTTCCTTAAATCTCTTACAATCGACCCCGGACAAGTAAAATTTTATTTAATCCATTTCAAGTCAAAACTGTCAAAGAGTTTGACCTACACTGTGAAATTGACAAGATGGCAAAAGCTCGCTTTTCTCGCAGCCGCGAACGATTCGCACAAATACACTGCAAATATCATTCCCGAACAGACTAATCCTATGAAAGCAAAACTCAAAGTAAAATTTAATCACCTCAAGAGTTCATAAGAAAGCAAGCCCGGTGAAAAGTAGTTGTCACCGAGATCGACAGCTAGCTTGCGATTTATTGTCTGTGTTAGGCTATAGAATAATTAACTCTTTCAGCTGAATTAATTTCTTCGCGCCATTTTGTATATGTTACATTTCGCATAATTATGCGATTCCGCAAGTCATGCCACTTGCCATTCCGCAAACTCATTCCTCTTTTTACCCTCACCGCTGAGATTGGTGGCAAATTTCCCCCAATCTTTGCAGGATCTAGAGGTATTTTCGTGGTTGGCTAAGAACCTCTGGCTCGTTATGTAAATCCGAATTACCTTTTTCAAAGCGAGTTCTGGTGCTCATATTTTTTATTCCTAACATGCCCCGATTTGTGTCTATAATTAAATATAATTTAAAATGTTTTTCATTTGTGTCACATTACCTTGCCCACCGCGCTTATGCATGTAAATGATAAACGGTTACTTTACGCTCATCGGGCAGATATATATGGTATGTACAAGTATTCCTCCTGACTCTTCCTTCTTATGTGTGAAAACTTTGAAGTGGAAGCTCCGACTGATCCAACTTTTTGCACAGAAAATTCGAGACGTCGAGTTGGAGAAAACGAAGAGCATGTTGAAGCAACACAACAACGAACTGATTCATTGATTTCTGTTATTTGTTAGGATTAATTACAGAGGGATGCTCGAATGAAACAAATCCGAGATGTATTTTAGGCGCCTAGTTTTCTGGATTTCTGCGGCTTCCTTAGCTGCTTCGTTCCTTCTAGTTTCTTTCTTCAAAGCTGATTTTCCGATGTCGCTATATTTGAATCTGAAAGCCATGTCACAGAAACATGAAAGACTGCCAAAGGTTGAAGATGTCTTATACAATGATGAGCCCGACAACAGTCTTTGGAGTCGTTTCAGTGATTTACCCATAACTGATGATTTGGTGTCAAGAGCCGTTCATCTTGGCGATACTGATCGGCTGAGAAAAGTTCTCAGGAAAGTTTTAAGGGTGAAAATATCACACTGGCTGTCATGGGAGGATCGAATAGTGCCGGAGGCTACCTAGGAGCAGACGAGAAGAGTCTAGATGGATTGTACTTCAAGGTGTTTACAGACTGGTGGAAGAAAACCATTGCAAGAGTGACAAAGTCGTTTGTAAAAGAACGTGAACTGGCGATTGGAGGATCGGGAAGCTATTTTTACGCTTATTGTTTCAAGACGTTGCTGACAGAAGGCG
This sequence comes from Pachyseris speciosa, assembly GCA_016490735.1. Lineage (NCBI taxonomy): Eukaryota > Metazoa > Cnidaria > Anthozoa > Scleractinia > Pachyseridae > Pachyseris > Pachyseris speciosa. Next base: position 215,786 of record JAEMWC010000189.1, read on the forward strand.
AGAAGATCGATATTATCTTGATAGACGTCTCCGTCAATGATCCAGATATGCCGATACCACTGGAACAATTGACTCGCCAGGTGTTGAAGTACCCATCGGAACCCGCCGTGATTTATGTTAATTTTGTTCATAGAGTTGGACCTGAAAATCCTTCGTGTGTGAACCTTGAAAGTTTTGGGCAAGTTGAGATTGCTCACTATTATGGAATTGCCTCATTAAGTTTGAGAGAAATACTTTGTCGTAAGGTAAAAGGAAATTGGGAAGCTGTCATCACAAGTATGACGGCCACAGATGGCAACCATGTTGATGGTAAGGCGCATGCGCTAGTCGCGATGATGATGATCAAGTATGTTAAAAGTGTTTTCAAAGATGTAATCAAAAACATCAGCAAAGGTATTGCCGAGGAAACAGCACCCGAAGGCAATAATTTGCCAAAGTTTTTGTTTATCGAGCGTAAAACTGTAGCTTTGGAAAAACCATTGTGTTGGACAGGAAAAACACCAGATGCAAATAACCCTCTTCACCGACCGAATCTTCAATTTAAAATTATAAACAAAAATGGCTTTTCACCGTGCCTTTTCCCAAAAGCCGACAGCAAACCACTTCGCCCTGATGCGGAAGGGGGATGGTGTGCCCGAAAAGTGTTAAGCACTCTTAAAATGAGCATCTTTGTTCCAAGTCTCGATAGTGCAAGTTCACGGTCGGTGACAGTTTTGATTTCAAAAAGAAGAGGGAAAGCGGTAGTTTGGTTTGACAACGAGAAAAATAAGGCTGTTAAGATTCGCGAACATAGCGAAATTAATATTGTGGCAAAAAGAATAAGCCCAGGCTATCATAACCTTACGTTCGAAACAGTACGTAACGGATTGGTAATGGTTAGTGGAATTTTTGTTGGACCACCGGATTTTTAGCTTCTTGTGTGAGACGCTCATGATAGTTCAGGTTGAATGTTACTTGAGGATAAACTTACTAGCACTACAGAGCGTTGATTTCCAGTATTTACATTAAACCAATATGTTTGGAGCTACGGCAAAGCGTCCTTTGCTGTCGGTGCAGGCCACATAGCAGCTCGATTATTTGCATTTTTTGTGCGCTGACCACGACGGTCGGTTACCTGGCAATTTTCCAAGGGGATGGTATTTTGGTCACGTGGTTTAAGTGGGCCTGTAAAATGGCGTCTCAAGGAATTGATGTCTGCATTAATTAGAAGGCATATCTTACCAGAATCTAACTTGGGAGGGGGTGTGTTCCTATGGTCTCTTGAAATTTGGTTGCTTCATTTTGGGAGCAAAATCCAGCAAGGAGTGGTTTCAAATATCATATATAAGTATAATCGGTGCTTATTTCAGTTATAAAGGAGTGAAATGATAGAAATTAAGATATGAACTTACGATTTGGGGTGTTAATTATTTGTTGCTTTTGTGGGGATATAAATGACCGTGGGACCCCTCTGTGGGGACTACTTCAGCTATCTTTTTTAGTGTGTCCCAGAATACAATGACACTGTAAATTCAGATCAAGGATCGATCTAATGGCTTCCTGAAGCGATAGACAATCAAAAACTCCACTAAGGCTGCTCATGGATGCATCTTGCTACACCAATTGCGATCTAACACTTGACTTGTAATACAACCTCTTTCCCAGCTGAGTCTATCAAACTTTTTATCAACCTATCAAACTAGACTGGTTGTTATGTATTTTCACCTGCTCGCAACCTCCCATCAAAGAGAGCGTTGTGTGAGACAACGAAAGTTACAGCATGGTAACTGTTTTGCCACAATATTGAATTACTTTCAAAAACATTTTTATACTGATCATTTGTTTAAGCCAAAGGATATAGACTTTCTTAACAAGATCGGTGTTTTGGCGGTTAGATTTCAGAATACGCGGCCATTTCATTTACATACCACTGAATTAAATAGCTGCCATTATAATATGCCTACCACTTGGAAAGCTATTTCAGACATTTCAGTCATTTGCGATTTCGTCTTCGATAAGAATTGAATACATGCCTGTCTCAGTTTAAGCAGTAAGATCTATCATATTTTTCTTCCAAAGGAAATGTGTTTCATGTCTAAATACGGGTTTTTTTGGTAGAAAAGCTCTGCTGGTTACTTTGTTTATGTTGATTCAGTTTAGCGATTGCGACATTATTTGACTTCAACCTTATTTATTTATTTTTTTACACATCCATGTTTGTAACTCTCACAGCATTGACCTTTGCCATATAAGCCCCTGGCCTTAGCTTTTCACTGTATCTCCTTCCGTTTTGTACTGCTGGTTGTTGTTAATAAATGTCAAATGCAAGCATGTTTGTGTCAAATATAAGATCTAAATTTAACCTAATATTCAACAACACGGAGGACTCATTACGCGACGCGCATCATTCATCGTTGAATGTTCTAATCCTTTGCTCAAACGAATTACTGTCGAACCACCCTTAAGCGGACACTCTCGGGACAAAGGGTAAGTTTCCGGTTACGGGAGGTGTCCGCCTACGGGAGGTTAAAACACAAGAACAAGAACACCAGAAAAACTTGTAATTGCATTATCCATCACAGGGGGGTGGGGTGTTGCTTTTTTATTTGAGAGGTGAACAGAATCGAACAGAAGAAGTACATCCGAATGAAATAGCAGTTGGTATGGGAGTTCTTGGTCATGTACCCAAGCTCATGGCCCAGTGGGTGATGAAGCCCCTGAAGCGTGCGTCTAACGGTTGTTATTACAGGAAAGCAAATAAACAGAGGAGCAGGATGTGGTTTGGAATTGCCTTGCGAGTTTAAATTTCAAGGAGAAAACTTTGAAATAGTGTAATGAACAAAAATTATATTGGAATCGAAATGACCACGTTACCTTCATATACACTGTGCTGTTCATTCTCAAACACTGCTTTTGCCTAGGTCAGAGTGTGATTAAACCACTAAAACCGAACCTATTTCGTTAGACATTTTCTTGATCTTGTTTACTGTCCGCTTGCGGGAGGTTATTTTAGACCCTGTGGATCCCGAATAGGTGTCCGTGTCCGCTTACGGGAGGTCAACAACGTAGTGAGAAATCGTCGGGATCGCGGTTTGGTGTCCTCTTATGAGAGGTGTCCGTTGGTGGAGGTTCGACTGTAGTTGCTTTTGGTCTTTGTCTAAAGCGCTTGAGGATAGGAAATGTCTTATTTCCTTGCTTACGGTCGCAGGAACTTTTATTTCCAAACACTCGGTGGCCATAGCATGCCTAGTTTTGTTATATAAACATATGCTTTTGGCGTCGTTTTCTCTCTGTCCTCTTGTCTTGAACTCCAACCGTGCTCTTCAGTGCTAGTGGCATCGAAATAACTTGTTTTGATTACTAAGATATTCGTTCCTCCCTGCTGCATTCTTCCTTCGGGCAACAAGACAGACTGACAAGAAAAATCGTCGATTCTTATTAATTCATTGCCGATATTTTAAAAAGCAAGGTCATCGCCGTTATTTCATCATCGCTTTTAGGATATCAGCGTTCAATTGTCGTCGATTTCCATCTTCAGTTCTCGCAGCTTGTGTGCGTAATCGTATTAGGTTTCAATTTGCTCAATTGATTTAGTGCTCCTTACATGCTCAGGTAACGAGTTCCACAATAGGGCGCCGCTGTAGCTGAAGCTACGTTTTACATAGTTAGTGCGCGGCTTGGGCAATGTTAATTTACGGGAAGAATTACGCAAATTTTTGCTGCTGGTTGTTGTTAATAAATGTCAAATGCAAGCATGTTTGTGTCAAATATAAGATCTAAATTTAACCTGATATTCAACAACACGGAGGACTCATCACGCGACGCGCATCATTCATTGCTGAATGTTCCAATCCTTTGCTCGAACGAATTACAGTCCAACCTCCCGTAAGCGGACACTCTCGGGACCAAGGGTACACTCATGTCCAATACTGTCGCACTGATACGGATCGTCAATAGCATTTGTCGATTCGTACGGATCGTACGAATCGACAACCTTGCTGACGCTCCGTATGCTGAACTCATACGGAGCGTGCATCTCATTATCACATCAGGAGTGCATCTCATTATTACGCCAGGGCACAGTGTGTCGATTCGTACGCTCCGTACGGATCGTACGAATCGACAGCCTTGCTTAATGGTAATGGTTTGTAATGGTAATGGTTTATATACCGCACATATCACATAGTTTCATGGCGGTTTACAATTCTTCTCTAGGGTGAGATCGGACGTCAGCCT
>JAEMWC010000189.1:225000-235000 GCA_016490735.1 Pachyseris speciosa
AGGTTATTTTAGACCCTGTGGATCCCGAATAGGTGTCCGTGTCCGCTTACGGGAGGTTAACAACGTAGTGAGAAATCGTCGGGACCGCGGTTTGGTGTCCTCTTATGAGAGGTGTCCGTTGGTGGAGGTTCGACTGTAGTTGCTTTTGGTCTTTGTCTAAAGCGCTTGAGGATAGGAAATGTATTATTTCCTTGCTTACAGTCGCAAGAACTTTTATTTCCAAACACTCGGTGGCCATGGCATGCCAGTTTTGTTATATAAACATATGCTTTTGGCGTCGTTTTCTCTCTGTCCTCTTGTCTTGAACTCCAACCGTGCTTTTGTGCTAGTGGCATCGAAATAACTTGTTTTGGTTACGAAGACATTCATTCCTCCCTGCTGCATTCTTCCTTCGGGCGACAAGACAGACTGACGAGAAGAATCGTCTATAGGTGATAATCTTTTAAAAAGCAAGGTCATCGCCGTTATTTCATCATCGCTTTTAAGAGATCAGCGTTCAATAGCCCAATTTCGATATATTTGATCATGAGGGATTGGTCACAAAAATAGGATACTGAAGCGAGACTGTGGGGAATACGGCGGGAAAGAATGAAAACAAACACTTAGAGCAAGTCATGTGCTTTTGAGATTTCGTCCATAATCTCAGCTTATTTTTGGGCTCTTTACAGTTTATTTCCGTGTGTGCCATGGCCAAGTATTGTGCTGTTGCTGTTTGCCATAATGGAAAAAGAAAAGACCGTATTTCAGTTATTTTTCATTTCCTTTGAGCCCAAGGGTTCGTAAGAAGTTCGAAGTTTTTCTAGGCGAGTGGATGAACCTCTTCGATCCAAAAATCTGTTCACTGACATCGAGAAACTGACATAGAGATTTCCATGCTTGGTCGTAAAACTGTCAGTTCAGGCTGCTATCCGACCATCTTTGACCCTTCTGTATCGTAGACGTTGAAAAGTACGAGCGCTGTCGAGCGTCTCAACAATCAAAAGAGACGGTGCGTGGCTGAACAGTAAGGCTTTTAAAAGGTTTTAAGTTTTCTGCTGAATACTCGTCGGTCTTTCCAAGGAGATAGTTGCAAATATCAGGGAAAGTGACTTCTGGAAAGAGTGTCAAGCTCCTGCTCCAATTCCCTAATATCGATGCTGGTTCTAGCAAAACACCCTCATCCGTGGTCAAAAATCGGCCGTGATTGCCTTCTCATTCTCGCTTTCGCCATCGGACACTTTCGCTAGTTTCATAGAATGAGCAGTAAATGCCAGCTCAACCAATTTGGCCTTTCTTTTGTCCTTGCCTTCCGATGATGCTTGAATTCCTCTTTCTGGAAGAAACGTTCGAAGCCAACACAAATTGTGCCGCTTAAAATATTTGAGGTCCCTTTAATCCCATGGGGGATAGTTAGAAAATGTTAGAAAACTCTTTACTGGGTTAATCATGTATTTACCCTCTCAAAATAAAGAACATTGTGTTGTATTGTACATTGTAATCCCCTTCTTCGTGCCCATATTAACGACGACTGTAAGAACTTCTTGCTAATTTTAAGTGGCTTCGATCAGCTTTGATGAACTGAGAAAAATGGACATAACAAAGGAACACTCTCGTATACTCCAAGGAAAAACAATCAATCTATTCCCCGTGTCCGATTTTCGTCACCAGTCTCTCACGATCATATATATCGAAATTGGGCTATTGTCGTCGATTTCCATCTTCAGTTCACGCAGCTTGTGTGCTTAATCGTATTAGGTTTCCACTTTCCAACTCCACAAAGGTATATTTGAGGATCGAAGGAAAAATCAACCGCCTTACAATCTTCACATGCTCCGATCGCCGCCATTCATATTCACTTCACGATTAGCAGTCGAGCAAGAATCTGCGCATTTCTACTACCCCCTGAAACTTGCAAACCTTGAGCAAAGGGGACTGCGGGAACTAATGCGATACTTAGCAGGGGAGGGACAGAAGAAATGTGAGTGAGTGAGTACGTACGTACGTACATACATTTTATTTAAAACTCGATAAAACAAATCTTCAGTAATTAACAATAGCTACAATAAAAACCTATTGAATTGACTGTTTTACAAAATTGCCGAGTATGAAACCTATGAATCAAATAAGCGTTGAATTCCCTTCTTGAATTGCTCAATTGATTTAGTGCTCCTTACATGCTCAGGTAACGAGTTCCACAATAGGGCGCCGCTGTAGCTGAAGCTACGTTTTATGTAGTTAGTGTGCGGCTTGGGCAATGTTAATTTACGGGAAGAATTACGCAAATTATAGTTTGTGTTTCTTTCGTTGAATATGTCCTGCAAGTACACTGGGGCTAGCTTGTTAAGAGACTTAAACATCATCATTGCCTTTTGCTTTTTTCGTCTTACTGATAGTGTGTCCCAATTGAGCGTTTCAAGGAGCTTCCTGGAGCTAGTTTCGTAACTGGCGCTTAAAATCACCGTCCTACACCTGCACGAGTTTGTAGTTTCTGTAGTTTTTCAGTCAGCTGATTGCGTAAGCCATCCCAAACAGGGCTACAATAGTCGAAATGAGACTGGATTAGGGCATTATAAATTTGCAGTGCAATGCCGGGATCGAGAGATGAAGGGCCTAACACGTCTCAGGGCACCTATTGCAGAGGATATCTTTTTAAATACTTTGTTAATATGGTTAGACCAGGAAAGCAGATCGTCGAGAACAAGACCTAATGACTTCGTGTGATCAACTCTCTCCTGATTCGTTTGTCTTCCAAGTTGATGTTGATTTCATCGTCACTTTCAACAAGAAGTTTTTGACGAGAGCCAATGATCCTTAACTCGGTTTTCGTAACATTAAGACTAAGGTTATTGACCTTTAGCCAACCATAGAGGTTCGTGAGTTCGGAATTTATTGTCTGTTCAAGGTTGGCGAAAGTGGAGCCAGATAAAGTTATATTAGTGTCGTCTGCAAACATTTTTGCCTGAGATGTGGTGAGACAGTTAGGAAGATCATTGATATATATTAAGAAAAGTAAGGGGCCAAGTATACTGCCCTGTGGTACCCGCATGTTAATTAGCTTTCACTGGATAATACTCCGTTAACGTTACATCTCTGGCACCTTCTACTTAGATAAGAGGCGAAAAATTGTAGAAAGTTTGTGATCAACTCCGTAATTTGCAAGTTTCCGCAAAACGATTTCAAGTTTGACTAATGGTCGTGGGTCGTGGGTCGTAGGTACAAGTCGTGGGTAAAATTAATAATAGATGGAAAGAAAGCCGCAAAAAATATATCGAGCAATAATAAGCCATAATTCATTCAATTTATTTATTACTAAAAAATATATACTTCAAAATTAAAAAGTAAGGAAAGCAGTAAAACATAGTCTTAATTGTAAACTGGTCATACAAAGTCTTTCGAAGAAACATTCGAAAGGTTAACTTTATATTTGACTAACGATAACACAATGGAAGAACGTCACGAAATGTTCCTGTCCAATGAGAATGGATTGTCACGCTATTGGGTGGGGAGGGGGGTGTACTTCATATAATGGGCCATACGGGGAGGCTTCACCCTAAACGGATGCCTTTTGAGCCCTCTTAGTATGAGAAAAGGCAGCAAAATGAAAATTTTCAGTATTTTAAAGGGTTACTAAAATAGACTGTGAAGGAAAAGTGTGACAGTTCATTTCTTTGTCTTATCAGTCTTTTAGGTATAAGAAAGGTGTGCAGGTTTTCTCTTTATATATGTGAAAGGGGTACAATTTCGGTAAAAGTTGGCATGTGATAGATAAGCAGGTGAAACTCCGGGCAAAGCCTCTCCATATGGTTCTTTACTTTGCAACGGAAGTTAACAACAATAACATTAGGAAGAGTTCATGTTTAAAAAAGATAATGTCAAATTGTTGCCTGATGTTACCAGACTGTAGTGACAATGGGCGCGGTCGATACTTTAGATAAACTTCCAGTCCGTTAGGAACAGCTAAATTACTATGACCTTTAAATTGCAATTTTCGATAATGTTGCATTTAGCGTTATCAAAGGACTTCATCTTGTTAAAAGCAGTAAACACCGCTTCCCATTGAAGAAGGGATTTTTCGCCGAATGTGGATAAAATCTATAAGTGATGACACGAATTGCTGAAATCCGCACGGTACAGGAAATGTTCCGTTCGCTCATCTCTTCGAACAAGTCCCCTGTCCACATGCTTGACCACTGTGTCGTCTGGTGCAGTCTTGTGCCTGTCCGTGAACTCTGCCCCACAGCAATAGCACTTTTTTGACATTGCCTGGCAATGTGACCAACTCGTACCTGCGGGGCGAATAACCAGAGTGTCAACTTGGCTATCTTTAAAAGCGGGAACGGGGAATATGAAAACGAGAATGGGGAATGGGAATGAGGAATGGGAAACGGGAACGGGGAACGGGCAACGGGGAACGGGGAACGAAGAACGGAGAATGAGGAACGGGGAACGGAGAACGGGGAATCTTTAAAATGGGGACTCTATAAAACGGGGAATCTTTAAAAGTCATTACGCGGGATTGAGGTTGTCCTCGATATTCGAGCCAAGGGCAATATATCCTGCGCAAAAATGTTTGGCGACGATACTAACATCACCGTCCCTGGTTGTACGTTTGCCGAACTCGAATAGGCAACCATGGAGAACTATGCAGAAAGATATCCCTGGCAATCGGTGCCCTGAGGCGCATTAGGTTCCTCATTTCTCAATCCACTGCAGTACAAATATATAACGCTTTAATCGAACCTCATTTCGATTACTGTGCCCCCGTTTGGGATAGGTTGAGTTCTTATGTATGCAAGAAACTACAAAAATTGCGCTTCCATGAAAATTGTATGTGATTACAAGCCGATAGGTTTTGTCTCAAATTTTACGGAAAAATCAATGGTGCGCCTTTTGGCAAACCAACGATGCTATCCATTGTGCTTTTGCAGTGCTAGTCAGGGATTAATTTAATCTTGGGGGAATTTTTAGTGAAAGCTATAACGTTTAGGGTTGGAAACTAGCATGTCCCAACCGGACGTAATTTTCAAGGAGATACACTGCGAACTTTTCGGGTTTTGCTTTTACCGTCAAATTTGAACAATCGCTCAAAACAAATTTCAAGTAATCAGAAAAACATGTGTTTGAATTTGAAAACGAAATTACTTACTTTGCCAACTTTTGTAAAATTTTGAGCTCTTATTGGTATAAGCGTGGTTCTCTGTCCATCCATTCATTACTTCTTGCATCCATCCTCGCTTACAGTCTTTGTTAAAAGGTAGCAATGGCATATTAAACAATAAACAGAGCTCCTTTGGGACTTCTACGCTTTCTTCAGTAGACATTTTAAGGAGATTTTCTAGTGGGGGAAAGTACGGTAGACAGCTAATGTCTCACCATCGTTTAAATGTCATTTCCTTGTTTTATGAACACCTCAGCCTGGCGAAGTCACTACATCAAAATCGATATCGAAAAGAAACCAGTAAAATCGATCTAGGGGGATTTGCCATTATAGAGGGCAGGAGGGAGGGCGCTTCGCAAATTTCCCCCCAGCGTTCAAATTTTATTTCATTGATTTATATACACCCTAGCGCCATCACTACATATCATATAGAAAGCGGTATCGAAAACAAATCAATGCAATCGACCCAGATAGTCATGTTATCAACATTAGACAACAATGATTCCCAAACCTGCAAAAAAATTAGTCGGTTGTTATCGAAAAGCAAAGTAGATAACAAACGAGAATAATTTTGATCCATATATGGCTTATAAGCAATGGTGTAACCTCCAGATACGTTTTGCAAGAGATAATAATTGCAAAACTCGAATCAGTTACGAAGTTTCGATGACTTTCCACGAACTGTCAGCGTACGAAAGTCTATAACAATCAATAAGTACATGCAGTGTCTTTTTATTTGCCGGACACTTTACCTCTCGGACGCTTGCTTCTTTTTTCTGTTATTATTGTTAATAATAATAATAATTATTAATTATATATTAATATATATTAATTATATATTAATTATAATTATTAATTATATAATTAATAATAATAATAATAATAATAATAATAATAATAATAATAATAATGATAATACTTTATTTAACCACGGGATCCTTATCACTAAAATTAAAAGTGGTCTGCTAAAGAACCGTGCATATATTACATGGTACTTACGGACAAAAAAACAACTTATATTAAATGCTAAAACACTAAGTTAAGTAATTGCATAATAAACAAATTTCCCGTTTTTCCACTCCGATTCTATTTTTCCCATTCTATCACTAATTTTCTTTCCACCGATTTTGTTGTTTTGACACTAGATTTCGAAAAACTTTATTGAAAGTCGGCAAAACTCGTTCCTTTGCAAAGTTCACATTTCTTTGCTTCGTATATTTCGCTGATACTTATCAGAGTTTGAGTAGCGTACGGCAACGAAACCAGCCATGTGAAGTTCAAAAAGCATCCGGGAAATAGAACGACATTCTGTAGTTACTGATTTCAATCCGCAACAGCTGAATATTTGTTTCTATTGGTTGTTCCTTGCGTCACTTTTCCAAACTCATCGATTTAAGTCACACCATAGGATTATCACGTATCACATGCCCTGTTCTTGAGAATTCAATTCACCCTTGTTTTCCTGTCACCAACTCACTCACAGCCATTAAAATCCAATAACAAACATAACATAAGCATAAAACCTTTGTTTCGACACGATAAGATTTAAAGCTTACAAGCTTTTGGTGTCCGGTGTATGCTAACTATGTCACAATGAAATATGTACATGTCAAATATTTGACATTTCGTTTCTGAGGCCAGTTTTCTTCGCTGAAATCTTCTGATTTTTCACAAGATAGCATAAAACCACGGGACCAGGTTACCCCAGATCCTTTGAGTTTTAAATTTGCTTTTTCTTGTTCTTGTAACATCAGTACCACTAACCTTTCATTTTTGCCGCTTGTCGGCGATCATCGATTAAATTTAGTGACTACGACAGGCATACATCAGAAACATTATTGTTATTCCTTACTAAAAACAATAAGAACCTCTGTAAACTGATTGAAACTTAGCATCAGTAATTAAGTATATATTAACCTTTGATTTGTGTATTTTGCTATCCATGAACAATTAGATTGAGTCATTACGAAGGTATAGAAAAAACTTGTTACTAGTGAACACTAAGCAGCTGCGAGCTTTAGATCTTGAGGAATATCAGGCATTACTAATAAGAAAGGGGAGACTTGCAAGATAGTGGGGTTGTTAGTCGTATATTTCTGAGAGCAAACTGTAAAGGCCGGAGGAGGCAAGGATTGAAGAATGGCTGCATGCATTTTCCGTGAAATAGTCAAGCAAGACCAGTATCTCAATTTGATCATTTTCTTGAATCCTCAAATGTTATTAATAGAGAATTTCAGTTTAGTTTTGATTTTTTTTAGGTAAAAAGGAAGTTTATTGATGACTCCGCATTTTCATTTCCTGATGACCGACATTTCACACCGGCAGATCATAGTGTACCTTACTAATGCTGGTTTGTTTTGTTTTCTCATATTGTTTTAGTCACAAAACCGAGTCACTGGACTTAGGGATGGATAAAGCTATGTAGCAGGAACAACGTCGAGTTTGGGAAGGTAAGATTTCTTCGATCTTGCAATGTTTTACTTTTGCATGAAACATGCTAACTCAAAAAGTTGTTTTAGCCATAAATTTCTCAACCTCACTGCTGCCATTATGGCTTCTTGTATAATACATAAATCTTGAGATTTAGTTATGAATGCATGGTTAAATCCGTCTAGTATTTCTATTCTGTGACAGATCTGATTGTTTGAGAAATAATTGGACCGACTTATGTCTTTCTCAGGTTCACATTGCGTCAACGCAAAAGAGGCATTTACAGAAGAAAAAGGCAGTTACATTACAGAACTGAAAGGGATGCATAAGGATTCGCCGGACCAACTAATTCACGTAAGTTAACACACATTCAAGTCTTAAGAATTAGTAACAAGAGTTCCGTATATATTTGCAAGGGGCGAGGCCAAAACTGAAATATGTAAACCTACTTCATCACATTCATGAAAACCAAGAACTGAGCTTGTGGCGACTTTCATTAAATTTCTGACAATTCTATTTGCCGATATGTTAACAATTTGCCAGATTCTCACCACAATAAAACCAGATTTGTTTCCTTGCACGGATAGCGACCAAATACAGAAGAAAATTTCAAGAAACAGCTATAAACCTTTAATCTAGTCCGTAGATGTTGAAAAGCCACCCAAGAGGAAACTGCAAGCCAACAGAGAACATACATAGGAATGCGTTCTTTCATTTTCAGTAACTGTTAGTTCTTGTATTGCTTCGAATTCGATAAGTGTCGTTTTTGATTGAGCTGGTTTTCTGAAGTTGTTACAGAGATTTAGATCCGTTGTTCAGGGTAAACCACCAATTTAAACCCCTCCTTCAGGGTTTGCCGTTCAACAGAAGATGAATTGGCTAGGACGAAATTTAGCAAGACTTTAAGGTTGTAGCATCTTGTCTCTGCACACATGGAATGAAACAGCTCACTTGTTAACCAGTTTATATTGAAGGCCAACAAAAAACTACCAAAGATTTCCATACATATAAAGACTCAAAACATTTCTGAATTGCGCTTGTAAATTAACAGGCAAAAACAACGTTTGAGACTCATTTTGCCCCATTTTTTAACAAAGACCAGAGATAAACACTGTTTAATGTGATATGAAATCCAAATTATAGTTCGGAAAGATTTTTCGAACTGTCTACACAAAAGCAGGAACTGAACATTACTCCTTTACCCACAAAAGCAAACCTGCTTGCTTTCACTTACCAACGGCACACGGCCAAGACGGGATAATCGAGGTCACGTGGAATTGTCTAAATCTACGCTAATTTTTTTTTCATAATTATAAGAACCATTATTATTATAAGAACGTTGAGGCTAGCCGAGATTGATCAAAAATTTTAAGAACATGCTAAGAACTTACCCAAGCCGAGACTAAGAACTAAAATCAGTTTCATTATATATTGCATATTGCATCGAGCTACACCTTTAAACATAAAGTGACAACATGAAAATAACCACGGCTTCTATAGAATTACATTTTCTTTGTATATTCATTAATTCTCTTTTCTATAAGACGTTCTTGTAGGTAGAGATACTAGGACTGAGTGGAGTCCAATTCGGACTGTAATTGTGTCAATAACAAAATGCTCGAATATGATTGGCTCTTAACAGCCCTTATTTGTGGCTTAATTGACTGTTTGAGGTCCAAACTGTCCGATTTGAGCTGTCCGCTTACAAGCACTTGTAATCGGACGGGACAAATCGGACAATTAAACAGCCAATAAAAACTAAGTCCTTCATTCCATTAGCCAATAAACTTTAACTACCTTGCCCATGCTATGTAGCCAATCAAAATCATGGAAAATTCTTAGTAGTAGAGTAGGTTTACAGGCCCAGATTGAAAATGACTTATATTCAGATATGTTTTCCTTAGATTTTGACAACCTTTGACTTCCAAGCTTTGAAATGAAAGAAAACTATATACTTGTTGAAGTTGAAAATGCAATGAATCAAACGGGTGAGTGAGTTGTACTCAGAGAAACGAACACAAAAACAAATCTTAAATTCCTGAGTTTGGCGCATTTTGTTATTGACACAATTAATTGGTAATCGGACTTCCTGTAGTACAATTCAGTGGTAATCGTGCTCGTAATTTCAAATAAGCCGCGCGCTATGCGCTCGGTAAATTTGAAATCACTCGCCCGATTACTCCCTGAATGATACTCCTCAGTCCTATTACCATCACTAATCAGACGAGTGAAAACAAAATTGTTTATCACGAGTATGATTACAGACCGAATTGGACGACACGAAGTCTTATTACCAATTAATCATAAAAATTACAATTTCCGAGAAAAGAAGAAAAGCCAAGTTATAAAAGGAAGGGAAATTTTGCATTAAAAGACTGACAAAGGAAGCGTACATTTAGTGTCGCTCTGAAATTGGCTACAATCAAAATATAT
>JAEMWC010000189.1:240000-247500 GCA_016490735.1 Pachyseris speciosa
GTAGCTTTCCTGGTATTGCAGCCTCATTGTTGTTACCTGATATGGCTGGCTGATTTAATTGTTCAGACGTCTTAGCAGTTATTAATCCTCCATTGTTTTCCCAATGAATAGGAGCCTGTCTCTGGGGACGTTGCACGGCCTGTTCTTGATATTTCGTATGCAAAACACCAGCCTGATCGAAGGAAATATGCAAATCTAACTCCGAAGGTTTGTCTGCATTCTCGTTTAATAAAATTTCAAGCCCACTTTTAGATTCAGGATGTATTGGAGCTTCTATACCTGCAAACACATCATCGCTTGAAGTACTCTCTAAATTTCTGTCGGCTTTTGCCGCGTGGTCGCGAAGATTTTGGGCTGATAAACCCAAACCTACGTAGCCAAGGTCGTCCCACAACTCTTTCATAATGCTCATGTAGCCTTTCTTGCGTCCGTTTCTAAGAAGTGGTGGGTTTTCTGAGTTGGTCAGTCCTATAGCTTTCTTCTTGCATGCTAGTAGATCCTGGACCATATTATCTGTCCATTTTATCCTCCCTGGTCTTCCGGCGTGAGACCGACTTGCAGCCTCCGCCGCCATCATCACTATTAATTTTTAATAATAATAGTAATATACCACATTTCTATTGCGCATTTTCTGTTACCAAAAAGCACTTGAAGAACTTCAAAGCGTATTTTTCTGCTATTTTTTTTTGCGATACTTCGTTTCTTCTTCTCGTAAAAGGTTTCCAAATGTCTATTTTCAGTTCGTGTAGACTTAGTATAAATAGAATTGTTTCTGGTCTAGTTTGTAATCGCCATCTAAGCTGCATTATAGACGGACGAATTAGTTTCAAGTTTTGCTTGAGATCATATTTTGCGATGGTACTTTCTTCTCAGGCTCGTAAAAGGTATCGGAGTACAAGTGTCGATTTTAAGTTCGCAAGGATTTAATTGCCTCTATCCTAATAGGTCATCGTATGCATTGCATGAAGACTGCAACTATATGCAACACTAACAGAGTTTCACACGAATTATAATTATCAATTTCTGCTTTAGATCAGCTGTTCAGATGAATCTTTAAGGCCTAAGATAATGATATCCCGTTGCTTTTGATAGGCCAGGACGAAAAACAGCATTAAGGAAATGACATGGAGTATGTTCGTTGTATAATAATTGCTACTGATTTAGAAACAGAAAAATTGAAACAAGGAAGCTTCTCGGGCGAGTGATTATTCAAGCTTTATTATTCGTTTAAGTCAGATAAAGTTTCCAACAAACCAAATATTAGTAGTGAAATATTATCAGGCATAATGAACACCAGTGATTTTACCGCTTGGGGTAAATCCTCAAGCAAGAAAAGTGGGAGTCATAGTTTATCGTGATCAATTTTTGCACTGATCAAGTGCGGAAATAAAGTTTCTTTATGATGCGTTTTGATTAACATTCTTTTTGTCTTTGCTTTGCTTGTCTGGAAAGAAGAGCATGAATTGTTAGTTCACTTGATAACTTTTAATTTATGGTGCTGCAGTAATGTTATGACTCCCTCGAATACCGGTAAGTGACGGGCGTTGTCGTTTAACAGGAAAACTAGCGGGGCGACTGAAATAGCTTTGGTTTGTCTATAAATAGAGCAAAGAAAGTAATTTTCGCACACGTTTTCGATTCGCTTTTGCCGTTTGTATAACAGTTAACAGGAAAACCGATAATTAGAAAAACAACACATTTGGCAGTTTTCATCAGACGAAAAATAGGCATTAATTAAGGATTGTGAAAGACTCGATAGCCTCAAATGACGATTATAAAAAAAATAATATCAAGCGGCCTCGAATTTTGACTTCAAATCTTTATCATGGGTGGTGTTCATACAAAGAAACAGATTCCAATTCTCAAAATTCCGAATTAAACTTCCGCTCTAAATCTACTAAGTCAAATTTACAGCAATTTCAACCGGTTCTTAACTAAAATATATACAAAACAAACAACACAGTCGATAACTTTTTAAATAGTCCATACAATAAGTAGAAACCTATACATAAAAAGAAATCATTGTAACTAAAAATCAAAGGATGCTAATAATAAAGAGGCACACTCCTCCACTAGAACAACACATTTCTGAAAGAATAAAGTGTCGCAACCCTACTAACGGTGTGCGGCAAAACTTTGTCTTCTTCATTAACTTCAAGCATGCTAAAGCGACCTCCCCCTCTCTTTACACCGCAGAGGGGGAGAGGGAGTAACAAACAGACTACGTGTATATATATAAATGGCAGTAAATAAGAATGATTTGGGAGCTCCGCTTTTAGGCTTGGCTAAATATATATATTAATGTACCCCAGGAGCCACAAACTTAGCTGGAAAAAGCAAGTTGAATTTATAGCTAAAAAAATTAGAAATATTGGCATTTTATACAAAGTAAGACACTTGTTGACATAAGCATTTTGGTTAAATTATATTACGCCTTAATCTATCCTTTTTTGACTTACGGTTTTATTGTTGGGGTAACGCATACGAATCAATTCTTAAACCTGCATTTACACTTCAAAAGAAAGCAACGCGCATTATCACTTTTTCCCAGTTCGACACTCATTCTAGACCCTTGTTCAAATCTCTTCAGGTAATAGACCTTATTCATAAATGGCGGCTGTTTTATTTTTCCTTTGTTATTGTGCAAATTAGCATACCAAGCCTCATATTAGTGCAAGAATTCTTTTTAATTCAGCACATGGTAACGAGGTTCGGTAGGCTAATTTGCACAAGGACAAAAGAATAATGAATTGGCAGCCATTTATGAATAACGTCTATTAAGTTCTATGATCTTGTTACATTTTATGTTGCTATTTTTATGTACAAATTTTATAATCAACTCCTTCCTACTACAATTCACACCTTCTTCACTACAGTAATTGATATTCATAAATACAATACTAGATTTGCAGCAAAACAGTCTTACTATCTTCCCTATGTAAGAACAAACTATGGTAAATTCAACATTCGTTTCATAGGCCCATCTATTTGGAATTCCCTTGACAGTGATATAAAGTTGTTATCCTTATTTATGTTCAAGAAAAGGTTAAAAGAACAATATCTTGAAGGAAATTAGGAAGCGTCTGTAATATTAGATTTGTAAAACTGAGCGAGCAAGCATTTAGAGGTGCAGTACAATTCGCACTTAATTGTGGATTTTCGGAGATTTTGGAATTGAAACCTGTTCAGGAAGAGGATTTATTTCATTTTATCAAGCGTGAGGAGGTGATTTCATTTTATCATCATGTATCATGAGCGAGGATGTGTTTGCGGTTTAATTTGAACAACACCACGATCGATGATCGAACCATGGGACAACTAAGTCGTTGTGAAGTTGAAGTCCAGCGGGCAATAAAGTTGGTTTGAAAGCGATCTCGGTCGAACGTGGGTTGGACGTTTCAGTGCGGACTTTTTCCTGACAGTACCACTGCTAATAACAGTCGGCGAAGTTCTGTAACACCTTTTTTAATCTTTCCGCGGAATTTCCACCCCCATTTAGTTCCTTTTGTTCCGTAAGCGTCTGTTTAGCTTTCTTTCTAAAAACATTCAGTGCCTCGAAGAGCTTTTCTAATTTCTCCTCATCTCTTCGACATTTCATACACAAAATGGATGAGGCAGTGATCTCTTTGTTTACCGGAAATCACAACACAGACGACAACCTCGATACCCTGAGTGCCAGACGTTTTATTTTTATTAGCGAGAAGCGGTTAATAAACGCATAGCCTCGTTGACGCTGATTCGCCGCGTAATTTTCCTCCTTCAAATGGAGAAAAATAACCTCTGGTAACCAGGGTACAACCTCGATCGCAGGTATCTTTGTCTGTCTCCCGTAGACACCGTCGAAAAAATTGAACCTTTCAGATCCAAAGCTTAACAAATATGACCACTTTTTACAGACGCTATAATTTTACCCTGATTGTGGAAATGCAGCTCACGAATTTCGCTATTTACACGAAACACAAGCAAGCGGTTTTAGGCATCACCGCGGCGACACGTCTTGTCAAATTATGAAAACCAGCAAACACTGTAGAAAACCGGTTTGCCGAGATATCTTATTTCGAAATGCATAGAAGTGAGGTTCTCAACTGCCGTGACCAGAAGCTACAAAAGGTTCTTACTTTTTGCGTCTCCGTTCGCTCTGCGTTTAGTGGGTTAACCGGTAATGACTTTAGGAATGCGAGCGAATTTTAATTAGCGTTCAAAAGAGATATATCTCTCTCCAAAAACAAAACACATCGTTTTTCCCATTATTGCATGCGAATGAGAAACAAAGAAAACTCGAGTCTTTAATTTAGTCTAATTTAGTGCTGATTTCTGGAACCGTTGAGCCTACCTCAAGAGTAATTCACCAAAACCAAAACAAACCATTGGGCATCGCTTTCAAGTTCCCGCAGTCACAATTCATATGCATCAGGTCTAAAGATTGAATTTAATTAAACTCTCACCATAAATAAATGTTCACGATTGAGGATTATGACACATTCGCGTGAAAATTCACACTCCATATCAAACAGAAACGAGTACCAGAAGCGATTCAATTAAACTGGAATGTTCAGAGAAGCTTGATATCCTGCTGAGATTGCGGTGAGGGTAAAAGGAGGAATGAGTTTGCGGAATGGCATGTGGCATGACTTGCAGAATCGCATAATTATGCGGAATGTAATGTATGCAGAATGGCGCAAAAAAATTAATTCAACTGAAGGAGTTAATTATTCAACAGTCAAACGCAAGCTATGTAGCTGTCGATCTCGTTCACAACTACTCTCCACCGGGCTTGCTTTCGTATAAACATTACACTTATGAACTCTTGAGGTGATTAAATTTGCCTTGGGTTTTGCTTTCATAGGATTAGCCTGTTCGCGAATGATATTTGCAGCATATTTGTGAAGCTATGCACGAAAGAACCGTTCGGCTGCCAAACAAGCGAGCTTTTGACATCTTGTCAATTTCACTTTGTAGGTCAAACTCTTTTGGCAGTTTCGATTGTAAGCGATTTAGGAACGGAGTCTCACAGAGGCTTATCAGTTATGGTTTTCAGAGTTTTAGAAGAGTCTCAAATCTGGTTTTGTTGTTATGATACGAATAACTGAACTCTCGAAGATCGAGCGACAAACGAGGAAAATATTATAATCATTTGCGAACTGAATAATCCTATAAACGCAAACTCAAGACAAATCACTTCAAGCGGGTTCATTTGTAAAATATTTATATCAAGTCTATCAAAGGACAACTCCCCTCTACACTGAAAAATTTCTCAGTCAAATCCAATTTGTTTTCAACATTTTGTTGTCACCGAGATCAGCAACTAGCTTACGATTATTCACTGTGTTAGGTTGGCAGACGCGATTAATAATCGCGAGCAGAGCTCCGATACGCAAGATCAAGATTATTAACCATAAAATTATTACCTAGAGAAGAAGCTAGTTGCTGATCTCGGTAACAACAACTTGCTGAAAAGAAATTGGATTTGACCGAGAAATTTTTTAACATCTGGTAGCTAGGGTACTCGATCTTCGAGGAGGCGACTCTTGAACGCGAGCACTGAGTTCAGTTATTCATATCATAACAACAAATTAGCAGCGCGACCGATGTGAGACTATTGTAAAACTCTGAAAACTATAACTTGGAAAAGCCTCTACGAGGCTCCGTTCCTTAAATCTCTTACAATCGACCCCGGACAAATAAAATTTTATTTAATCCATTTCAAGTCAAAACTGTCAAAGAGTTTGACCTACACTGTGAAATTGACAAGATGGCAAAAGCTCGCTTTTCTCGCAGCCGCGAACGATTCGCACAAATACACTGCAAATATCATTCCCGAACAGACTAATCCTATGAAAGCAAAACTCAAAGTAAAATTTAATCACCTCAAGAGTTCATAAGAAAGCAAGCCCGGTGAAAAGTAGTTGTCACCGAGATCGACAGCTAGCTTGCGATTTATTGTCTGTGTTAGGCTATAGAATAATTAACTCTTTCAGCTGAATTAATTTCTTCGCGCCATTTTGTATATGTTACATTTCGCATAATTATGCGATTCCGCAAGTCATGCCACTTGCCATTCCGCAAACTCATTCCTCTTTTTACCCTCACCGCTGAGATTGATGGCAAATTTCCCCCAATCTTTGCAGGATCCAGAGGTATTTTCGCGGTTGGCTAAGAACCTCTGGCTCGTTATGTAAATCCGAATTACCTTTTTCAAAGCGAGTTCTGGTGCTCATATTTTTTATTCCTAACATGCCCCGATTTGTGTCTATAATTAAATATAATTAAAAATGTTTTTCATTTGTGTCACATTACCTTGCCCACCGCGCTTATGCATGTAAATGATAAACGGTTACTTTACGCTCATCGGGCAGATATCACCTCAAGAGTTCATAAGAAAGCAAGCCCGGTGAAAAGTAGTTGTCACCGAGATCGACAGCTAGCTTGCGATTTATTGTCTGTGTTAGGCTATAGAATAATTAACTCTTTCAGCTGAATTAATTTCTTCGCGCCATTTTGTATATGTTACATTTCGCATAATTATGCGATTCCGCAAGTCATGCCACTTGCCATTCCGCAAACTCATTCCTCTTTTTACCCTCACCGCTGAGATTGGTGGCAAATTTCCCCCAATCTTTGCAGGATCCAGAGGTATTTTCGTGGTTGGCTAAGAACCTCTGGCTCGTTATGTAAATCCGAATTACCTTTTTCAAAGTGAGTTCTGGTGCTCATATTTTTTATTCCTAACATGCCCCGATTTGTGTCTATAATTAAATATAATTAAAAATGTTTTTCATTTGTGTCACATTACCTTGCCCACCGCGCTTATGCATGTAAATGATAAACGGTTACTTTACGCTCATCGGGCAGATATATATGGTATGTACAAGTATTCCTCCTGACTCTTCCTTCTTATGTGTGAAAACTTTGAAGTGGAAGCTCCGACTGATCCAACTTTTTGCACAGAAAATTCGAGACGTCGAGTTGGAGAAAACGAAGAGCATGTTGAGGCAACACAACAACGAACTGATGCATTGATTTCTGTTATTTGTTAGGATTAATTACAGAGGGATGCTCGAATGAAACAAATCCGAGATGTATTTTAGGCGCCTAGTTTTCTGGATTTCTGCGGTTTCCTTAGCTGCTTCGTTCCTTCTGGTTTCTTTCTTCAAAGCTGATTTTCCGATGTCGCTGTATTGGAATCTGAAAGCCATGTCACAGAAACATGAAAGACTGCCAAAGGTTGAAGATGTCTTATACAATGATGAGCCCGACAACAGTCTTTGGAGTCGTTTCAGTGATTTACCCATAACTGATGATTTGGTGTCAAGAGCCGTTCATGTTGGCGATACTGATCGGCTGAGAAAAGTTCTCAGGAAAGTTTTGAGGGGTGAAAATATCACACTTGCTGTTATGGGAGGATCGAATAGTGCCGGAGGCTACCTAGGAGCAGACGAGAAGAGTCTAGATGGATTGTACTTCAAGGTGTTTACAGACTGGTGGAAGAAAACCATTGCA
>JAEMWC010000189.1:252500-297500 GCA_016490735.1 Pachyseris speciosa
TCAGACTCAAACACTGCTTTTTGCTTTTGCTTAGGTCAGAGTGTGATTAAACCACTAAAACCGAACCTATTTCGTTAGACATTTTCTTGATCTTGTTTACTGTCCGCTTGCGGGAGGTTATTTTAGACCCTGTGGATCCCGAATAGGTGTCCGTGTCCGCTTACGGGAGGTCAACAACGTAGTGAGAAATCGTCGGGACCGCGGTTTGGTGTCCTCTTATGAGAGGTGTCCGTTGGTGGAGGTTCGAAAGTAGTTGCGTTTGGTCTTTGTCTAAAGCGCTTGAGGATAGGAAATGTATTATTTCCTTGCTTACGGTCGCAAGAACTTTTATTTCCAAACACTCAGTGGCCATAGCATGCCTAGTTTTGTTATATAAACATATGCTTTTGAGGAGTAGTAGGGGTTCAGCAAACTTAACCCCGCGATGGCCTAGGTGCCTAGGTGCTACGGCCTAGGTGCCTAGGCGTCTGGAGTGGGTTCCCTTTATTAATATGCATAACGGTCGAGTCAATGACGTCACCTATTGTGATAACCTAGGTAAAAATGGGTTCCTCCATACTAATTAAGTGCCTAGGTAAAAATGCGTTCCTCCATATGAATCAAGTGCCTAGTCAGTGTTTTCCTGCATACTAATGAGCGTCACTCTAGTTCAATAGCAACAATAGACTTGCCCAAACTTGCCCGATCTCTTTTAACCCTGATTGGTTCATGTAGAATGTATTACGTGTTCAAAATAAAAGTTGGTAGATTTCGAAAGCGCTATCGTTCAAGCAATCGCTTCGCTAGGAAAAAAGTCTAACTGTCACCAATATTTTTTCAGACATTACTCCAAACATGCAAGTCAAATCAAGCGCTAATGTTGTAACTTAGTTGAAAGCATTAAAATACAGGAACTTATTTGTTGTGTGGCACAAAACTGATCCATCTATTCGAAAAATCGCTTGGTTCTGACTGTTCTTTTATTAAGCGGTAGTTCCGTTCACACAACTAAAACACACACATGACAGAAATTTTAACCGAAAACTCTCTATTCAATCCCGACTGGTTGTTACAAAACTGCGTTCTCTTCCATCTCAATACTGAAAATCCCGATGCTATCTGACCTCTCAGTTTTGGCGATGAGAGAGAAAATAAATTCTTAGCTAACTTTTCTTGTTTTCCGCTCCGTTAGTCACTAATTATTCAAACTAGTGATCCAAACTACCCGATATTTGCATACGAACTCTGCAGTAAAAAAGCCCATGGGACATCCTTGAAACCACTACCATTCAACAACGACAATAGACGGCTTAAGTTGTTTGGAACGATCAATATAAACACGCGACTAATATGAATTACACGTTTCTTGAGTGACAAACATAAACTTCATTGCCTTTTCTCAGCGAATGAAAAAACAATACAGAAAGTGATTTTAAATGAATAAAAATACATTTATTGACAACGAAAGCTCCAACAACTACGAAATGCTTAGCACAAAATATCAGGAAATTAGGATGCATTCAATCGTCTCCATCTTCGCTCGGAGGATAATCACTCTTCTTAAAAGTTTCTGAATCAATGTGTTGCACTGCGTGACAATCAGAATGTTTTGGAACAACACGTTTCTTGAATCATTATTAGCGAATACAGAAAGATTAACATACACAATGAATAAAAATCAATCAAGTTTCTCTATACTGCAAAAGCAGTTAAACTTTCCCTCGCCGTATATTTTCCAGTAAAGTTATATCAAAGATTTCCCTCCTCCTCCTCCTCCTCCTCCTCCTCCTCAATTCTATTGTTTTCCCTCCTCCTCCTCCTCCTCCTCAATTCTATTGTTTTCCCTCCTCCTCCTCCTCCTCCTCCTTCTCCTCAATTCTATTGTTTTCCCCTCCTCCTCCTCCTCCTCCTCAATTCTATTGTTTTCCACCACCACCACCGCCGCCACCACCGCCACCGCCACAACCACAATTCTATTCTTCTACCACTTTCCCATACTCGAATGACATAGTTTCTCTTGTATGTGGCTTTATATCGATTTTGGTGGTGGCGGTGGTGACGGTGGTGGTGGTGGTGGTGGTGGAGGCGGTGGTGGTGGAAAACAATAGAATTGAGGAGGAGGAGGAGGAGGGAAAACAATAGAATTGAGGAGGAGGAGGAGGAGGAGGAGGAGGGAAATCTTTGATATAACTTTACTGGAAAATATACGGCGAGGGAAAGTTTAACTGCTTTTGCAGTATAGAGAAACTTGATTGATTTTTATTCATTGTGTATGTTAATCTTTCTGTATTCGCTAATAATGATTCAAGAAACGTGTTGTTCCAAAACATTCTGATTGTCACGCAGTGCAACACATTGATTCAGAAACTTTTAAGAAGAGTGATTATCCTCCGAGCGAAGATGGAGACGATTGAATGCATCCTAATTTCCTGATATTTTGTGCTAAGCATTTCGTAGTTGTTGGAGCTTTCGTTGTCAATAAATGTATTTTTATTCATTTAAAATCACTTTCTGTATTGTTTTTTCATTCGCTGAGAAAAGGCAATGAAGTTTATGTTTGTCACTCAAGAAACGTGTAATTCATATTAGTCGCGTGTTTATATTGATCGTTCCAAACAACTTAAGCCGTCTATTGTCGTTGTTGAATGGTAGTGGTTTCAAGGATGTCCCATGGGCTTTTTTACTGCAGAGTTCGTATGCAAATATCGGGTAGTTTGGATCACTAGTTTGAATAATTAGTGACTAACGGAGCGGAAAACAAGAAAAGTTAGCTAAGAATTTATTTTCTCTCTCATCGCCAAAACTGAGAGGTCAGATAGCATCGGGATTTTCAGTATTGAGATGGAAGAGAACGCAGTTTTGTAACAACCAGTCGGGATTGAATAGAGAGTTTTCGGTTAAAATTTCTGTCATGTGTGTGTTTTAGTTGTGTGAACGGAACTACCGCTTAATAAAAGAACAGTCAGAACCAAGCGATTTTTCGAATAGATGGATCAGTTTTGTGCCACACAACAAATAAGTTCCTGTATTTTAATGCTTTCAACTAAGTTACAACATTAGCGCTTGATTTGACTTGCATGTTTGGAGTAATGTCTGAAAAAAATATTGGTGACAGTTAGACTTTTTTCCTAGCGAAGCGATTGCTTGAACGATAGCGCTTTCGAAATCTACCAACTTTTATTTTGAACACGTAATACATTCTACATGAACCAATCAGGGTTAAAAGAGATCGGGCAAGTTTGGGCAAGTCTATTGTTGCTATTGAACTAGAGTGACGCTCATTAGTATGCAGGAAAACACTGACTAGGCACTTGATTCATATGGAGGAACGCATTTTTACCTAGGCACTTAATTAGTATGGAGGAACCCATTTTTACCTAGGTTATCACAATAGGTGACGTCATTGACTCGACCGTTATGCATATTAATAAAGGGAACCCACTCCAGACGCCTAGGCACCTAGGCCGTAGCACCTAGGCACCTAGGCCATCGCGGGGTTAAGTTTGCTGAACCCCTACTACTCTTTTGGCGTCGTTTTCTCTCTGTCCTCTTGTCTTGAACTCCAACCGTGCTCTTCAGTGCTAGTGGCATCGAAATAACTTGTTTTGATTGCTAAGACATTCGTTCCTCCCTGCTGCATTCTTCCTTCGGGCGACAAGACAGACTGACAAGAAAAATCGTCAATTCTTATTAATTTATTGCCGATATTTGAAAAAGGAAGGTCATTGCCGTTATTATCAGCGTTCAATTGTCGTCGATTTCCATCTTCAGTTCTCGCAGCTTGTGTGCGTAATCGTATTAGGTTTCCACTCCACAAAGGTATATTTGAGGATCGAAGGAAAAATCATCCGCTTTACAATCTTCACATGCTCCGATCGCTGCCATTCATATTCCCTTCATGATTAGCAGTCGAGCAAGAATCTGCGCATTTCTACTACCCCCTGAAACTTGCAAACCTTGAGCAAAGGGGACTGTGGGAACTAATGCGATACTTAGCAGGGGAGGGACAGAAGAAATGTTTCATCCAAGTTTAATGAATAAATTAACAAGAATCGAGTGAGTGAGTGAGTGAGTGAGTGAGTGAGTGAGTGAGTAAGTACGTACGTACGTACGTACGTACATACATTTTATTTAAAACTCGATAAAACAAATCTTCAGTAATTAACAACAGCTGCAATAAAAGCCTATTGAATTGACTGTTTTACAAGATTGCCGAGTTTGAAACCTATGAATCAAATAAGCGTTGAATTCCCTTCTTGAATTGCTCAATTGATTTAGTGTTCCTTACATGCTCAGGTAACGAGTTCCAGAATACGGCGCCGCTGTAGCTGAAGCTACGTTTTACATAGTGCGCGGCTTGGGTAATTACGGGAAGGCTTGGGCAATTACGGGAAGAATTACGCAAATTATAGTTTGTTTTTCTTTCGTTGAGTATGTCCTGCAAGTACACTGGGGCTAGCTTGTTAAGAGACTTAAACATCATCATTGCCTTTTGCTTTTTTGTCTTACTGATAGTGTGTCCCAATTGAGCGTTTCAAGGAGCTTCCTGGAGCTAGTTTCGTAATTGGCGCTTAAAATCACCGTCCTACACCTGCACGATTTTGTATTTTCTGTAGTTTTTCAGCCAGCTGATTGCTTAAGCCATCCCAAACAGGGCTACAGTAGTCGAAATGAGGCTGGATTAGGGCATTATAAATTTGCATTGCAATGGATCGAGAGATGAAGGGCCTAACACGTCTCGGGTACCTATTGCAGAGGATATCTTTTTACATACTTTGTTAACATGGTTAGACCAGGAAAGTAGATCGTCGAGAACAAGACCTAATGACTTCGTGTGATGAACTCTCTTGATTCGTTTGTTTTCCAAGTTGATGTTGATTTCATCGTCACTTTCAACAAGAAGTTTTTGACGAGAGCCAATGATCCTTAACTCGGTTTTCGTAAGGTTATCGACCTTAAGCCAACCATAGAGGTTCGTGAGTTCGGAATTTATTGTCTGTTCAAGGTTGGCGAAAGTGGAGCCAGATAAAGTTATATTAGTGTCGTCTGCAAACATTTTTGCCTGAGATGTGGTGAGACAGTTAGGAAGATCATTGATATATATTAAGAAAAGTAAGGGGCCAAGTATACTGCCCTGTGGTACCCGCATGTTAATTAGCTTTCACTGGATAATACTCCGTTAATATTACATCTATAGCACCTTCTATTTAGATAAGAGGCGAAAAATTGTAGAAATTTGTGATCAACTCCGTAATTTGCAAGTTTCCACAAAACGATTTCGAGTTTGGCTAATGGTCGTGGGTCGTGGGTCGTGGGTACAAGTCGTGGGTAAAATTAATAATAGATGGAAAGAAAGCCGCAAAAAATATATCGAGCAATAATAAGCCATAATTCATTCAATTTATTTTATATTAGTAAAAAATATATACTTCAAAATTAAAAAGTAAGGAAAGCAGTAAAACATAGTCTTAATTGTAAACTGGTCATACAAAGTCTTTCGAAGAAACATTCGAAAGGTTAACTTTATATTTGACTAACGATAACACAATGGAAGAACGTCACGAAATGTTTTTGTCCAATGAGAATGGATTGTCACGCTATTGGGTGGGGAGGGGGGTGTACTTCATATAATGGGCCATACGGGGAGGCTTCACCCTAAACGGATGCCTTTTGAGCCCTCTTAGTACGAGAAAAGGCAGCAAAATGAAAATTTTCAGTATTTTAAAGGGTTACTAAAATAGACTGTGAAGGAAAAGTGTGACAGTTCATTTCTTTGTCTTATCAGTCTTTTAGGTATAAGAAAGGGGTGCAAGTTTTCTCTTTAGGGGTACAATTTCGGTAAAAGTTGGCATGTGATAGATAAGCAGGTGAAACGCCGGGCAAAGCCTCTCCATATGGTTCTTTACTTTGCAACGGAAGTTAACAACAATAACATTATGAAGAGTTCATGTTTAAAAAAGATAATATTAAATTGTTGCCTGGTGTTACCAGACTGTAGTGACAATGGGCGCGGTCGATACTTTAGATAAACTTCCAGTCCGTTAGGAACAGCTAAATTACTATGACCTTTAAATTGCAATTTTCGATAATGTTGCATTTAGCGTTATCAAAGGACTTCATCTTGTTAAAAGCAGTAAACACCGCTTCCCATTGAAGAAGGGATTTTTCGCCGAATATGGGTAAAATCTATAAGTGATGACACGAATTGCTGAAATCCGCACGGTACAGGAAATGTTCCGTTCGCTCATCTCTTCGAACAAGAGTAGTATAGAACATGGGGGTACGAGATCATTTTCAAAAAGATGCGCGGAATCAAGCAGTATTCCCCGAGAAACGGCTATTTTCAATAGTTTTGGCAATAAAGGGTATTAATCAACAGTATTAACCGAGAAATGGCTATTTTCAATAGTAATTTCACTCAAAATAAAATAGTTTCGTATTACCGGAGAAAACGTTATTTTCAATAGTTTTGGCAATAAATGGTATTAATTAGCAGTATTACAAGAGAAACGGCTATTTTCATTTTACGAATTTCGGACTATATAAACAGGCTATAGTTCTATTATATCTTTTTCAACAATTTTATTAAAATCTTATAATTCCATTTTTCAAACAGTATTCCCCGAGAAACAGCTAATTTCAATAGTTTCAGCCATCAAATAAAATAGTTTCGTATTACCGGAGAAAACGTTAATTTCGATAGTCTAAGTGAGAGACCCAAAGATACTGTAATGTATGCGCCCAAGATGGCTGCAACGTGTTACTTTGTTCTGATGATATTAGGATTTTTTATTTGTTTTCCTACAATCTTTCGATCATCATTTATCAATTTTTCGGTTTATGAAAGACCCTTTACTTTATTGCTGAAATGCCATGGTCCTCCTCGCGTAGTTAGATCAGTGGATGGAAGAAACAAACTTACGCGCTCGATTTCTACTTGGTGCAAACGTGGTCACTTGACGCTTGGTCTGCCTACAAAATTTGATCTTACTATCTACATGGACATCGAATCTAATCCTGGTCCTACATCCTCTCGGATGGTGGGGATACACAGAGAACAAAACGCTTATTTGGGATATGAATTCTCTGCGTCTTCGACTGCAACGAAACCGATGAACTGGCTTAATCACAATTCACAACACTCTTCTCCATTAGTGCCTTTTGTTCGTCGTACTCAGAGCTTCTGCTACTATTGGAATCTTCCAGGTATCTTATTTCCTTTGGGCAAAAATCGCCAAAGAAAGCTTAGAGGTTGCAGAGCGGGAAAATTGGTTCAAGAAAAGCGGCGGCGCTCGAATAATATTCGAGTTTTGGTTTCTCCCCAAGGCTGTCGATTAAATTCTTCACGATTTACATGCACTATGAAGACTCCCGTTGGACCGAATCCAAGAAATTTAATTGAAATTATTCCTAGCCCGATTAAAAGATACACACCAAGGGCTCGCTGTGTGAATTTTTGCTTGCTAAATGCTCGTTCAATTAACAACAAGACTACCATCATCAAAGACTTTGTTGTCGAAAATAATATTGATCTTCTTGGTGTTACGGAAACATGGCTTCAATCAGATGCTGACAATGAATTAATTATTCGTGATTTATGTCCTTCGGGTTATTCATTTCATCATGTTCCTAGGCCTGGTTCTACTCGTGGAGGTGGAGTTGGCTTGTTATTTCGATCATCTTTTAACTTAAAGTTGCAGCCGCTCAAGAAGTTTATGTCTTTTGAATATATGGATTTGTTATTGTCAAGTACAGTCAATTTAAAAATCAGAGTTATCATTGTTTATCGCCCACCTCCTTCGACCTTGAATGGTTTAACACCCTCATTGTTCCTAGATGAGTTTTCTACGTTCCTGGAACAATACACCACTGATCCTGGTGGATTATTATTAGTTGGTGATTTTAACATACATGTTGACACCTGTGCTTCCCAACACTCAACTGAATTTCTCCAATTGTTGGATGCTTTCAATCTTACTCAATATACACATGGCTCAACGCATAAAGAAGGACACACCTTGGATCTTGTGATTACACGATCTGATGATAACATTGTCTCGAATTTAACAATTGGTTCTCCTTTTGTCATCTCTGATCATGCTGCTGTTCACTTCCAGCTATCGCTCAATAAGCCGCCGCTCGACAAGAAGATTATTTCATTCAGAAAGCTTCGATCTATTGACTTTGATGATTTTTGTGTTGATGTTATGAATTCAAGCCTTCCTGATCTTTTTGCCTCGTCATCTTCATCCTTGGATTATTTGATTGATCAATATAATAAAGTCCTCGCTTCCATACTTGAGGCTCATGCTCCACTGCAAACCAAGACAGTTACTCTGCGTCCGGCTGCACCTTGGTATTCTGAGGAGATAAATAATTTAAAGAGATCCCGTAGAAAACTTGAACGACGCTGGCGAATGACCAAACTTCCTTCTGATCGTAAGTTGTTTGTTGAGGGATGTAATGCTGTCAACAACTTAATTCGTGACTCCAAGAAGAATTATTTCACATCATTAATTAATGAAAATCAGTCAAATTATCAAAAGCTTTTTAAGATAATTGATAAACTACTACAAAGGAAAACAGATATTCAATATCCCCCCTGCAAATCGCCCACTGATCTTGCTAACAAGTTTATTGAGTACTTCACTACAAAGATAGATAGAATACGGAGTCATATAATGACTGCTGCTCACTCTCATCGGGATACAGTTCCTGTTGTTGACAATGCCTGTCCATATTCTTTTGATAATTTCAAAACGGTAACAGCGGACGAAGTTCATACGTGTATCGTTAAGCTGGCTGCTAAGTCATGTGCTCTGGATCCTCTTCCTGGTTATGTTACAAGAAATGCACTTGGTGTTCTGTTGCATTTCATTTCCAAAATAATAAACATCTCACTGGAATCTGGTCAGATGCCTTCGCAACTCAAGGTTGCCATGTTACGCCCACTCCTTAAGAAACCTTCTTTGGATCATACACAGTTCTCCAATTATCGCCCGGTGTCGAATCTTTCATTTATCAGCAAAGCAATTGAAAAATTGGTAGCTAATCAACTTATCTCTTACATTAATGAATATGGGTTAAATGAGACATTTCAGTCAGCGTACAAGCAATATCACAGTACCGAAACTGCACTCATCCGTGTGCACAATGATATCCTTTCTGCCATTGATAATCGTCGAACTGTAATTTTACTCCTGCTAGACCTTTCTGCTGCCTTCGATACAGTCGATCATGCCATTCTCCTTTCTCGTTTGCGTGTACGATTTGGGATAGCTGGAAAGCCTCTATTATGGTTGCAATCTTATTTATCGAATCGCATGCAATATGTCTCCGTCGAGGGTGGTACCTCTACTAAACATGACCTTGAATGTGGAGTGCCACAAGGTTCTGTCTTGGGACCCATTTTGTATTTGCTTTATACTTCGCCGCTTTCAGACATCGTAAAGAAATTTAACTTGAGCTATCACTTTTATGCTGACGACTCACAGCTATACTTGTCTTTTCAACCAACTGTACTGGGTGATAGGGATCTAGCGGTGTCTAACATCGAGAGCTGTGTGAATGAAATTAATCATTGGATGATGGTTAATCGCCTTAAATTAAATAAAGACAAGACTGAATTATTGGTGATCTCCGCTAAACATCTTCCAAGACCACTCCTTCACGAAATTTCAGTTGCTGGTGAAACTATTAACTCCGTGCAAAAGGCGAGAAATATCGGCACTATCTTCGATAGCCATTTTTGCTTTAATGATCATGTTACTAACATTTGCAAATCTTCGTTTTATCATCTGCGAAATATCAGCTATATCAGGGAGCTTCTTTCAGCGACTACTACTGAATTGCTGGTTCATATGTTTGTAACTTCGAAGTTGGATTACTGTAATTCTCTTTTGTATGGCCTACCAGCCTACACTATAAAAAAGTTACAACACGTCCAGAATGCCGCGGCGCGCCTTGTCACACTTACAACAAAGCATGATCACATTACGCCTGTTCTTTTTAATCTTCACTGGCTTCCCGTTGAACAACGTATTATTTTTAAGATTTTACTTATAACCTACAAGGCACTTAATAACTTGGCACCGTCGTACATTTGTGATTTGATTACATCTTACACTCCATCGCGTCAACTACGCTCATCATCGAAGCACCTTCTGGTTTCTCCATCCTATAACTTGAAAACATATGGCGCAAGATCTTTCTCTGTAGCAGCACCATCATTATGGAATGCTTTGCCATGTGAAATTAGAAATGCTTTGTCTGTGTCTGTTTTTAAAAGTAGATTGAAAACGTTTCTTTTTAGGAAAGCTTTTTATAATTAATTTTAGCTGTTTTAAGTGTTAATTTTAAAGTTTTGTAAGGCGCCTTTGAACAGTAGGATACTGGCGCGGTATAAATCTTTTATTATTATTATTATTATTAAGATATATTACTATAGTATATTGGAGGATGTGTTTGTATGAGAAGAATGTTAACGCCTTGGAAAAGCGTGAGGTTAATCGCCAAAATGAAAATCAGACTGAGTCGCGCCAGATGGTTCTCGGTCTTGGAAAAAATATAATATATACTAATAATAATAAGATGGAAAATCGAAATAATTTATTCAAGAAATTATTGACAAGTTTAAGCCAAATGGATGTTAATGAGATGAAGCAATTAGTTAGTCTCGTCGATGACATCAAAAAACAGAAGCCAATTCCAGCACCGAGAATGAAAAAACAAATTGAAAGACCAATTCCAGCACCTCGCAAGAGTGTAAATCAAATGGTTCAAGATATGAAAACGATATTATTCTTCCACCATTAGAATTTAAGGATAGGCCAGTTCCTAAACCAAGAACCAAAAAGGTGGTTCAAAAACCAGTAGCACAACCTAGAACCAAAATAGAGCAGAAAGAAAAATCTCTGAAAGGTTATACCAAATCATATGAAATTAGCATTAGGAATAACAAAGACCCACTTGTACAACTACAAAACACAAGAAAGGCTATTGAATACCATATCATAAGCGCACTAAAATCCATGAAAGGACTGAAATTTGTTGAAACACTAAAGGTAACATTCACAAAAATGTCTGATGGTGAAATAATGTTTAAGACTGCATTTTTCAACAGTATGCCTCAAACAATCATAAATAATCTAGAGATTACTGAATCGTTGCAATTGTCAAAACAAAACATATTGAACAAAATTGCAGTTTGGATTTCAGAGGGATCTGGATGGACTATTCAATCTGTTGGCAATCATTATCTCAATGTTGTGATATATAATCCGATAAAAGGTTCATCATATATTAAACTATAGCTACCAAAAGAACTCAGAAACAGTGCAAAGGGATTGATTAACATGAAGAATAATGACAATGAATGCTTTAGATGGTGTCATATTAGATATTTAAACCAACAAGCCAAAGTTCCACAGAGAATAAAAAAATCTGACAGACGATATATTAATAAGTTACATTATTCAGGAATTGAATTTCCAGTTGCAGTCAAACAGTAAAATAAATTTGAAAAGCAAAATATGATTAACATCGATGTATTTGGTTATGAAAACAAACAACCATATCCAATTTATGTATCACAAGAAAAGAATGAAGACTGTTTGAATTTACTATTGATCACAGAAAATGAAAACAAACACTATGTTTTAATGAAAGATTTTAATAAGTTTATGTACAATAAAACGAAGCACAAGGAAAGAAAACACTTTTGTATGCATTGTTTGCAGTGTTTTAGCTCTGAAAGGGTTTTAACAGATCACAAAGAAAACTGCATACAGATCAATGGTACACAAGCAATTAAAATGCCAGCAAAAGGTGACAACATATTGAAATTCAATAATTTTCACAAACAACTACCAGTGCCATTTGTAATATATGCTGATTTTGAGGCTATTACAGAAAAGGTGTCTGGATGTCAACCCAATAATGATAAATCATACACTGAAGCCTATCAAAAACACACAGACTGTAGCTATGGATACAAGGTTGTTTGTTGTTATGATGATAAATACACCAAATCACTGAAAACATATAGAGGAGAAAAAGCTGTTTATAAATTTATGGAAGCTATGTTGGAGGAAGTTAAATATTGTAAGAAGGTTATGAAAAAAGAATTCAACAAACCATTAAGAATGACGGAAGAAAATGAAGAAGAATTCCAAAAAGCTAACAGATGTCATATATGTGAAAAAGAATATGAGAAAACTGATGTTAGAGTCAGAGATCACTGTCGTATAACTGGAAAATACAGAGGATCAGCTCACTAAGACTCAAAACAAAACCAGAAGAATTAGAAATACCTGTTATTTTTCATAATTTAAGAGGGTATGATTCACATTTCATCATGCAAGAAATCGGTGAGATAGTCAAAAATCACACTCACACGAATAAGAAAGGTGAAAAATGCCAAATGAATATCAATGCAATCCCCAATAACATGGAGAAATATATGGCTTTCATGCTTGGTAATCATTTAACCTTCATTGACAGTTTCCAATTTATGAGCTCCAGTTTGGAAAAACTAGTTAGTAATCTTCCAAAAGAAGCATTAAAATATACCTCTCAAAAATTCAAGGGTAAGAAGCTCGATTTGATGTCTCAAAAGGGAGTCTACCCATATGACTATATGGATTCATTCGACAAGTTTAATGAAAGGCTACCAATAAAAGAAGACTTCTATAGCAAACTGAATGATGAACACGTATCAGATGAAGATTATCAACATGCTCAAAACGTTTGGAATAAATTCAAATTAAAAAATATGGGTGAATATCATGATTTGTATCTAAAATCCGACATTCTTCTTCTAGCTGATGTATTCGAAAGTTTTCGAAAGACATGTCTAGAATACTACAAGTTAGACCCTTGTCATTATTTCACATCTCCTGGTTTAAGTTGGGATGCTATGTTAAAGATGACTGACATCCAACTGGAGTTAATGACAGACGTTAATATGTTTCAGTTTATTGAAAAAGGTATGCGTGGTGGAATCAGTTATATTGCCAATCGATATGGAAAAGCAAATAATAAGTACATGAGAGAGTATGATGAGAAGGCGCCCTCAAAATACGTCATGTATCTTGATGCTAATAATTTGTATGGTTGGGCAATGAGTCAGTATTTACCAACAGGAGGCTTTAGATGGATGACAGAAAAACAGATTAACAAGTTGGACCTAGCTAAGTACAAAGAAGATAGCAACAAAGGTTTGATACTAGAAGTTGACCTGGAATATCCTGAAGAACTACACAACCTCCATAACGACTACCGGCTAGGACCGGAAAAGGTTAAAGTAACTGAAAATATGTTGTCTGGGTATTGTAAAGACATCGCGAATAAGTACAACATATCAACTGGCTTAGTTCATAAGCTCATCCCAACTTTAAAAAATAAGGAGAAGTATGTTCTTCATTACAGAAATCTTCAACTGTATATTAATCTCGGTTTGAAAGTAACAAAAATCTATCGAGTATTAGAATTCAATCAGTCTCCTTGGTTGAAACAATACATTGATTTCAACACTCAGAAAAGAACTAATGCTAAAAACGCATTTGAAAAAGATTTCTTCAAACTCATGAACAACGGTGTATTCGGAAAAACGATGGAAAATATCAGAAAGCGAGTAGATGTGAAACTAGTCACCGACGAGAAAAAACTATTAAAAATGGCGGCTAAACCAACATTTTTCAGCAGTAAGATATTCAATGAAAATCTTGTGGCGGTGCATAAAATAAAAGAAACACTTACCCTTAACAGGCCGGCATATGTGGGTATGTGCATCTTAGATTTAAGCAAAACATTAATGTATGATTTTCACTATAATTACATTAAAAAGAAGTATGAAGATAAAGCAAAATTATTATTCACAGACACAGATAGCTTAACTTATGAAATCGAAGCTGATGATGTTTACCAAGATTTTTGGAAAGACAGAAACATGTTTGACAACAACGACTATCCCGAAAACAATCAGTTCTTCGATAAAACCAACAAAAAAGTGATTGGTAAATTCAAGGATGAGGCTGCTGGAATTCCAATAACTGAATTCATTGGATTGAGATCCAAGATGTACAGCTATGTCAAAGATAACCAGAAGGGCGGGAAAACTGCAAAAGGCATCAAGAAGATTTTCATTAAAAATGATATAGCTCATGAGGATCACAAGAATGTCTTATTTGAGAATAAACAGTTGTATCATAGAATGAAAACCATAAGGAGTCAAAATCATGAGTTGGGAAGTTATGAAATCAATAAAGTGTCATTGTCCTGTTTCGACGACAAAAGATATATTCTGAAAAATGGCATAGATAGTTTGGCTTATGGAGATTATAATAGCCAGAAACAATAAATATTTTTGGCTACCAAATAGCAAAATAGTGTATAAGAACACTAACCTCTTTATTATATATAGGTTAGATTATTTTTCTCTTCGTGATAAATAAGATTTGCTTTCTTCCATGTGCTTGGTTATTTCATAAATTAAATCTTCAAAACAATTGCTCATAATGTATTTACATTTATTTTTTTCATACAACTGTCTTCATATTTGTTTGTTTTTCCGACACTTGGTACACGCCTGTTGGACTTTTAAATTCAAGACACAAAGCATTGTATTTTCTAGTTGGATTCATTAACATCAAATCACATTGTCCAGCCATATATCCTTTGTTATAACTTTTGATTCTCATATTCGATCTTATTTGATTTTCACCAAGACCAGCAATCATTAAAGCATCTTCATATTTTTTTCTGATAAATGATACAATCTTGTAGTGTAAATCATTTTCATTTTCAATCAATAGCATATTATTGTTTCTGTCGTTGAACTGCTTGTAATATCCTTGTTTTCTGATTGATGGTAATACTTTTGATGTAACCCAATGTTTAAATTTTTCAGCTTCTTGTTTTTTGGATGATAATAAAAGTGAATAAAATCCTGATTCGTTTATAAAAAAACATTTGAAAGTTTTTTCAGCCGTCTCAGCACGAGGGACCGTTTTGTTCCCCCGTGAATCAGTGGCCTCAGCACGAGGGAACGTTTTGTTCCCCCGTGAATTTGTGATTATTTTTAGGTCTCTCAAGATTTTATCATCAGATACAACATGATCTCTGATTGCTTTTCGCGGATTTTTATAGTTGAGAATAGTAGCAATGTCTCTACCTCTGAACCATATATCATTTTTATCATCAAGATAACAATCTATTGGTACATTTAATTCTTTATTATCATAGGAATATTTTTGCATACACATCATATATTATATATAAGTTAGATTATTTTTCACATATCTTTTAAATCCCTGAATGGGATCCAACTATTGAAATCATCACTATATCCCTTCCACTTTACTAAAGCTTGTTTCTTCTTGTAATCTCTTCGAATGACTTTATCAATACGGAAAACATTCTGTTTGGCTTTTAATAATTCAGGTTCATAAAAACTCCCTTCAATATCTTCACCTCTAAGATCTTTTAGTTTGTATGTGATTGGATTAGTGTATTGGATCTTATCCACCACAAATAATTCTTCGGTCCAGTTTCGTGTATAACCTTTGTCGAACACATTCCGTTTATACTTGGATATTCGAACATTATCACCAACTTTAAATTTTGGTTTATGTTGTAATGTTTCCATTTCACCGTATAAATTAAAATATACTATTCCTTCATTCTTTTTCTTTGAAGCCTCGACAGGTGTCATCTTTGTGCTTGAATGTTTTGCATTGTTGTACTGTTTCACTAATTTTGGTAGCATATCGAGATACATTGTATTGCCTTGAATTGTAAACTGCTTCCACATCTTGGACTTCATTGTTCGATTCCACCTTTCAACCACTGAGGACTTTTCTTCATTATCGATGGAGTACATATGTATCTCATTTTTTTCTAGCAAGTCCTTCAAGTGTTTGTTATAGAACTCTTTACCTTTATCAACCCATAGATATTGTGGTTTTCTATCTCTGAAGATGGTTTTAAATGCTTCAGTTACAGTTTCACCCTTTTTATCCTTCAGAGGAACAATCCAACCATATTTACTGAAAACATCAATAACCATTAGAAGATATTTATAACCTTTATTCCATTTACTGAATTTTTGCATTTCAACAAGATCAGCAGCCCATATTTCATCAATTTTATTTACAATCACACGCCGTCGAGTAAAATTGCGTTTTATGGGTGTATGTAATTCATCTGCTAATTTTTCTTGCCAGTTTTCTTCACTCGACGGCTTTTTCCGTTTTTTTGCTTTTTAACACCCAAACCTAGTTTCTCCTTTGTTGTAATTGCATTACGAGCCAACATTGTCTATCATTGTCTATCTTTCCACGGAATGGCATCAAGAGAAGCAACCATTTTTCGGTCTGCTTTATTCTTGCATTTCCTATCATCTTTACAAATGGAGTAATCAACATCATGTTGCATGGCAACAGCATCTGTCTTACCGGTTGGCTGTTGATAAATCTCAAGTATTTCACCAGTTGTTGGGTTTTATTTAAGCTGCTCATCAAGAGGATTGTATGGACCTGTGTAATTATGGCCTGGCAAAGTCCAACCTGATTTTGGTTTAGGAAGTTTACCAATAGCTTTATGAATATCAATAGCACCACCAAATCCTGGGAACGTAAAGGTTGGTTTTTCAGCCCATCCCATCTTTTTCACAAAGCTTGTGTAGGAACCTTTGTAACCTTTTGCTTTTGCCAATTTGTATTGCTCTTTGTAAAACTTGATTCTTTCTTTTATGTTTGTGACTTCTTTTTGTTTGGTGTTTTAAACAAACCAGGATCTGTCAATAATTCAATTCCTTTTTTATAATCTACATGCCACGGAGACCCTGCTACACCTGATTTTAACAAGCTGTCAATTAACCCACTGCCATAATCCAATCCTTTAATATCGGTTTTATGCATTTGTTTTCCATCTTTTCGTTTTGGTCTAATTTTTGTAGATAGTTGAACCAAACCCTCTTTACCAACTTTAGTTAAAACAGGCTTAGCTTTATCAAGAGCAAAATCAATAGCTTTTTGCTGTAGTTTTGGATTTCTAAGGGCTTCTGATGCATAATATCTTCCAGCCTGCAATGCTTTTTTACC
This sequence comes from Pachyseris speciosa, assembly GCA_016490735.1. Taxonomy (NCBI): domain Eukaryota; kingdom Metazoa; phylum Cnidaria; class Anthozoa; order Scleractinia; family Pachyseridae; genus Pachyseris; species Pachyseris speciosa. The sequence goes on from JAEMWC010000189.1 coordinate 269,582, forward strand.
AATCATTGCAGCTGCATGACCAAGTAAATCCAATGATGTTGTCAATAATGTTGAACCAATGCCCGCCCCTTCAGACGGGCCAATCAGTTTAAATTTTTATTTTTAACAAATTTTATTTTTGTAATTCCACAACTTTGGCATTTACAAAAAAACATTAGGCGGCCGTTTTTAGCTTTTTTGTATCCAGATGGTTCAATGCATTCAGTTTGTTTCCTTTCTTTCACACAATATGATTTCATATATATATAAATGAGTTAGATAGTTTTAGTTCCTGTTTGGTATTAATTGACCTTCTTCATTCATAACAATATATCCATCTGAAAGAAGTTTTTCTGTCATTTTTAAAATAATACTTTCTCTATTTATAATATTATCTTCTTTAATTGAAGGAAATTTGATATCCATCCCCTTCATTAATTTCCTGCGTTCTTCCAATCTTATTTTTGTTGTTTCTGGAACGTGTAAAATGTCAGGGCCATGAAGAGAGTCCTTTGAGAGTCTCAAGACAATAGTTTTCCCTTCATCATGAGCTTTCATTAGCTTGAACTTCTGTTTATCTGTCAATTTAACATAGATTTCATGAAGTTGAGTCATTTATATATAAGTTAGATATTTATGTAATATTTCAAAAATACTTTTCAATAATTTTTTCATTCTTCATTGTGTTATTATCAAATACATTCAACAAATCCAGATAAGAAGTTCCTTTGTTCATTTCATTCAGAAAGTTTCAACAGAAGTAGCCGCATGTAGACGTATTTATATTCTGGATCTGATTATTTTGGTGAAGCAGAGTCATATTCTTTCTTTTAGCATGATTTACAATCTCTTGAAATGAAGGCATGCCGAAACTATCAAAATAATTGATGACATTATCTTTGACATAAGTTGCAACCCAATGGCTTTCCTTCATATATGATGGATGAAGATTGTAAATGAACAAAGCATGTTTGTGGTTATGTGGAACTCTTTCGTCTCTTGACAAAACATCATTTATTGGTATGTTTAAATATCTGCACCATTTTATTAGATCATGATTACTCATCGGGATATCTTTATAAAATTTTGGTTTTATTTTGGTAGTCTTTTTTTTAATCCCCATACCGACTTGATTTTCCCTTGTACCTATAAATGGAGGTGGTCTGTATGCACCAATTTGTGGGGCTCCTTTTCCTTTTGTCCCAATTCGTGGAGCTCCTTTACCAGTTATCTTTTTTATGACCTCAATAGCAAGTGGGATACCAACGCTTGCTAACAGGATCCCGAGAAATCTACCTGATTGTGTTTTTCTTGGTTTTATATGAACACCTGATCCTGATTGAAGGGCATTCAATATATCCTGTTTTTGTTTCATCGATAGAAGATGCTTATATTCTATCAGCTTATTAATTTGTCTTGTGGTACGAGAAAACCACCTGTCTGAACCCTTTTCAAGAGATTTTTTTGACCACTTGAGAAGCACCTTCTGAAGCTAATCCAGCAAGAGCTGATAAACCAAGCGTTTTTACCCACGGTTGGTGATAGGGTCCGACCTATTGTTAGAATGGAACTCAATAAACTGCCACCAACTTGCTTTCTGATATTGGTCTTAGCTAGCTTAATATCCATTCCCTTCATCAATTTCCTATTTTTCTCCAATCTTTTTTCACCATCGCTGGAACATACAAAGTGTCATGGCCATAAAGAGAGTCCTTTGAGAGTCTCAAGACAATAGTTTCCCTTTTATGGTAAGCACTACTCAGATTCTTTTTCTGGTTTTCCGATAGTTTCACATTGATTTCAAAAAGTTGAGTCATTTGCTATATAATATATGTTATATAATTTTTGGTTATAAAACATATTTGAAATAAGGATACATTATTTTTTTCATTTACACAATAACCAATTCATTTCCCACTTTATCAACTTACAAAATAACTAACTCATTTTCCCCTTTATTAACTTACACAATAACTAACTCATTACCGACCTTGTCAATGACAATTTCTTCCTCGTATAAAACGACAGCGTGGACTGAAAATTGGACAGATTCAGTTGAGTTCCGTGTTGAAATCATTCCGCTTATAACTGTAAGCCATCAGATCGTTGAAAATACGAACCTTACTATCACTATCGTATTCAACTTCAGGATAAAAAACACCATTGCTATATTCAAGCCTGCATGTTGTCAGATAACTGCCATTTGCACGGTCTGCGTTGATGTTGAATGTGTCCATTTCGTAAGGATTTGCTTCGTCATTATTCGTTTTGGCTCGCTGCAGATAAACAAAGACATGCTTTACATTGTCAATACTGGAGGAGATCTGGAAGAATCCACTGCTATTTGTTGGAGCTGAAACCTCATACATCTCTCTCATATACATCCATTTGTCCTTTGTCAAAAAGTTTGTAATGAACCTGTCATAGAGAGAGTCTTTTGGTGTGAGTTTCGGTACCCATAGGAGGAATCTGTCAATAACAACCCTCGCATCATCAGCTGCTGCAGCCTTTTGTATCAATTCAGCATCACCCTGCAATGTTATATTAAATTGCAGCTGCATTGGAACAAGCATCCTGTCCTGTAGTTCTTCAAAGAAAGAGTACCGATTGAGAGGTATGATTACATTGACATCGTTGAGTCCTGTCGTTAAAAGTCGTCTAGCCTCAAAACCTGCATTCTGATCAGCATTCGCTATCCTATGATCGGTATCCAAATACCAAAGACTATTTTTAGCAACACTTCGACTATAATCGTCACTATATTCAAGAAGATTTTTGACAAAAGTCACCTTGTGGAGATTATCGGTGTCGTACACTATTTTCCCAGCGCTTTTAATCATCATGTGAGAAATCAAACTATGGGCTCCATTAATAACTGTAGTTCTTTGGGCCGCAGTTGTTGTTCCATCAGCCAATTTTTGTACCTGGAATTGGACCTCGAAAAATGCATTGTACCAATCATAGAAACTCAATCGATCATTAATTGTGAATTTATATCAATTTTTCTGTTGTCTCTGAGTGTTTGCTGGGGTACGTATTACATCATCGAGTTGGAATCTTACCAACTCATTTCTTTGCAAAAAATCTGTTGTTCTGAAAGACATATATTATTATGTTAGATAATTTTGCAATCTATGTTTTCAATGGACTCTTCGCCTTCTTTGCATTATAAGATCGCCTGATCCTGATATCAATCTATTGAGTATCATATCAGTACTTTCCTCTTGCTTGGGTGGAGATTGAACATTTGCTTTTTGCTCTTTTCTCATATTCGCAAGTCTTTTCATTATAAGATCGCCTAACTTCTCGGATATCTTTTTGCCCAATTGATCACCTGCATGAGATACTCCTGATTCTAATGCATTTTTACCAAGGGGTTTGGCAAACTTTTTCACAACACTTTTCATTGGTTTGAAGATATTATCGACAATAATTCCTGATCCTTTGTGCTGGTACACAAATTTACCATGTTTTGGATGATAAATCCTTTTGAATTCATATGGTTTCATTATACTAATATGTTACATACTTTTTATAATAAGCGAAAATGCTGTGTCTGCTCCATTTAAATCGACCAATCTTCTTTTTCCATCTGTAATATAAATCCGTATACTGGAGATTGTAATCTTATTCATAGGATTGTATGTGACTCTTCGTGGCTCAAGTGTGAATGAATAACTTGGTTGCAGAACACTGGTTGAAAAGGAATATATATCTGTATCCTGACCGTCTATAAGTGAATCGTTGATCAAGTCACAATGGACATTCAATATATCCCTATCTTGTGATAAATTTGGAACTCGGGGTCCAACGTTTGTCCCACTTGTCAATACTTTCTTATCAAACCCAATAAGGTCATTAAAATTACTGGCTGCCAAATCAAGCCGATAATTTGAGGCCAATGTAATCGTAACCCTGAATGTTGTATTATCAAATTTGAGAGTAAAGGATACGTATCACCAGTTTTTGTTATATTTTTGATATGTGTTAAAATCTGTATAATTCCAAACTCCTGCTGGGAAGGTGATGTTGTGAAATGTTGAACCACTATCAGAGCTGTATTTGATTAACTGATTTTTATATCCAGCGTTAACATTGAACCATGTGAATGACATGTTGACAACTCGATTAAGTCCGATAATATATTGTTTTGTTGCTATCCAAAATTATTGGTCTGGTGAATTTTGTCATGAAATCCTCAGGCTTGTTGTTACCTTGATTTTTCACACTGTAAGATGATAAAACTATCTCTCTTTCCATTTATATAATATCCTTAGATTAAATTTTGAAATATTGATTGTACATTTTTGCATATTGCGGCCTATTGATTGTCGCCGTCTTCAGTAATATGTCCAAAATAGCAACTCCTGTGTTACGCATTTCAATGCTTGTATTACCTGCCAGTATTTCACCAACTATTAATTCCAACTTTTTAACAAGCTGCCTCACGTTATTATAAAACATGATATTTCCACCTCTTTGTTTCTACCTCGAATTCCAGAACCTTTTATTGTCTTCAGTTTACTGTCATAATGTTGAATGTATTGATTCAAAGTACCTCTTGCTGTGTCTATTTGTTTGTTTCTCATCTGTCTCTCAGCTTCTGATATAAATACCTTTTTGAACTTTTTCGTTACATCTGATTTCAAGCCATTTAGTTGTTTCCCTTGTTGTTTTAGCATCTTTCAAAATCTTATTAAGATAAGACTTAGTCTTCACGGGAGTCATTTCTGGTTCATTTAACCTCTTTTCCATATCATCATAATTCGGAATATTAAGATCATCCAAATATTTATTTATGAGGTCTTCTTCTTCTAGTCCATAATCAACAACTTCATCTTCGTATTCTGGTGGCAAATCATCAGGTTCCTGAGGAAGATACTGAGGATCAACATAAATCTCTTTTTTCCCTTCCAAAAGATCCTGTAAAGATTCTTCATATGTTGGTGGTGCTGGAACAAGTTGTTTTTCTTGCTGTGGTGGTACATAATCACAAAATTAACTAGACCCTCGACGTCCATGTCTTCAAATGGATCAACTTCTGGTGCATAGTCAATACCAACTTCCCCTTTCTTCACTGGTCTTTTTTTCTTATAGGCAGCTCGAAATTGTGTTACTGTCAATAACATCATCTAATTTGCTTGTTACTGGTTTGAATACCTTCCCCAATGAATCCTGACTTGTCTGCTGACCAATTTTGTGTTTTGTAATCATATCATGGACAGTATTTATCTTATCACCTAATTCAGATTTCCTCTTTGCAAGTTTTTCCACTTAAGTAAACTCATTATATTATTAAGTTATATAATTTTCACATCAAAAAAATGACATATCATGTATAAACAACGTTTTTGCACCGTGTATTGCACCGTGTTGAATAAATTATAACCTATATAATATAATGAAAATACAAATTGCGACACTAAAACGATTAATCTCAAACTAATATATATATTTAGCCAAGCCTAAAAGCGGAGCTCCAAAAGCATTCTTTTCTACTGGCATTTACATATAGTCTGCTTGTCATATCACCCATCTGACCTCACTCAAGCTACAGACCCAATGCTGTAGAAAATAGTATGGAAAGGTGATCTGAGCCAGTGGCACAGTGGATTTGGACCCCACGTGGATTTGCACCCTCCAGTCCAGATCTGCTTGTGGATCAGATTTGGACCCCCTAGTCCAGAACTGCTAGCAGATATGAATCCCCTTTTACGAATTTGGACCCCACCCTCCTAAAAACAAGCGTTCTATTGAGTAAGGTAATAAAAATTCCTTTCCAAACTGAGTTTGGAGATGTTAAAAAAGCAAAATAAAAATATTGACGTAGGTTTTTTTTAAAATAATCTTTAATACCTTGTGTAAAAAAGAACCTGCAAAGCTAGTTTTCATCTATAAATTTTTAAAACAAAACATTTCTTAACATCTTAGAGCAATACCTAAGGACAGGTCTGTTTCCCCGTTCAACTGTAGGCAACTTAGTTACATACTTAGCTACTTAGGTATGGTTTTAGAGCCACTAGAAATTGGTGGAGAAGCCTGATGATTGCTCCTTGGAATCAGTATCACATCAGATATATAGTGATTCAGATCATCACTTCATAATGAATGCAATTTCAATTATCCACAGCCTCCCATGAGACAGTCAGAAATCGGAAATTGTGTATCCTCTGGATATATGTATGCCTCACAAAAATTATGAAAGAAAGATACATGGAAATCAATAAAAATATTTAGATGCCATGAATTAAGACCAAGATATTTATTTTGATCAATTACTTCTTGACGTTACTATCACAAAAAAAACTGCTTGCTAACATTAAGCTCATCACTCAATGCACCTACAGTGTTTTCAAAAAGAAATGCAGCTGCTCTTCTGGCCAGTTAAGTGCAAGACCAAACAACTTGATAATAATATATGGGGCATTTGGTTGATACCACTATCAAGGTGATTCATCAAAGCAAAAGTGCTGGAAATCCGTTAGCCATCTTAACTTGATCTTAACATACTTCATCAAACATCAGAGATTCCATTAAACATTAATGCAAATGTCATCCAAACATCCCACAAGATTGGTGTGACCAGCTACTAATAAAATTAATTGAAAGACTGTATGCAGGAGGAGGAAGTCCAAAGGATGTGTACATTGATGAGAAAGAGCTTACTTTAAGTTTAATTTTAAGTTTTAAGTTTAATAATACTTTGTCATGTGAATACAACAAAGTTGATACAAACAAAAAAAAATGATGCATGACTGGAGAATAATTGGGAGAAACTAAATTCCCATACAAAGAATATTATCTAATATTACACATTCTAAAAACTAAGAGGTGAAATTTAAACGTGGCCAAAGCTAACCTAATCAAATTAAATCAAATACTTGTCTCTTACAAGTCACCCCTGATTTGAGATTGAGACTAAAAATCATGAAGTAATCCAAAGCAAACCTAATTAAATTACATACTTGTCACTCACAAGCTACATCTGATTTAAAATTGACACTAATAATGTAATAGATAGGACTTAAAACTGCTTAAAGAAGGTGCATGCATGATGTTCGATGGAACACCATTCCAGTCTGTTATGTAGCGATTAAAAAAAGAAAAGCTGAAGGCCATATATATATTTAGCCATGCCAAGCCTAGAATCGGAGCTGCACACTCTCACCGAGCAACTTCGCAAGAGTTTATTTGGGCCAGTTTAATTTGTGTCCAAAACAATTGAGCAGCAGCAGGGAAACGAAGAGTTTTCGATAGTAAACGTTTGCAAAAAGAAAAAAAAAAAAGACGGACATTCTTGAGTCTAACTACTTTGAGATGAAAGCGTAAAGGGATTCAAAGCGGATCAAAAAAACAAAACAAAACAAAACAAAAACACTGCAAGCGAACAAAGTACGATGCCGGCGAGTGTTTGCTCGAAGAAGGAGAAGGTGGAGAAATTAAACAAGACTAGCTAGTAATTAAAATAGCTTGTAATGATAAAGCTAGGAAAATCGGTATTTATTTTGACATAAATGCCCTAGAAAAAAAAAATAAAGGGTACAACTCTTCGTTTACAGCAGTCAACAGGAATTGACCGCGGTTCAGAAACAATATAACAACAAACATAAGACTTATAAAGAAAACAAAGCACAATATGAATAATATTTCTTCGAAGATTCTTGGAGAGGTGCAGAATTTGACAGGTAACAATATCTTGTATTAAGCTAGAAAATTTCCTTAGCAGATTTGACATAAATGTCCGTAGAAAAGACAAAAAAGAGGTCCGTACCTGATCGTTTAGAGCAGTCAACAGGAATCACTGAGACAGCAATCACTCGGAATGCGACAGAGCTGAATAATAGAGCCATTTCCCACAAAATCTTTCCTTGGCTTACACAAAACACTTAAGTGCTTTGATGGTTTTACTGTTACTTCCCATGTCTTCCGAAGAACCTTCTTCAATTAATGATTCTCAGTGGCAAAACATCATCCAGATAACGAAGAAAGCGCTTGCCAAACCAAACGAGCATTTCTCTCGCAGACCCGTCCACTTTAAAATTTATCAAAACCAGCCAGCCAGTCAACCCATTTCGCTGTTTTTAACATCCAAACGCTGATTCTTACCGGTTCAAACAAACGACATGTTTAAAGACGGCGAAACTTAATTGTTGTTTACAGGCTGCTTTCGACGAAGATCTCTTAAAGACTTGACGAAGTGAAGCGCGCTGGGTTTTGACTGTTTTGGCAGCATTTTGACAACTTAATGTCAGATTTTGAGAAGTGCACATGCACATGCATTTGATCGGATTTTTTATTTTTACTCGAGCTCGAGTCTCCCCTTTAATGCTTAATTTTACGAGGACTCATTGCGATTACGTGTTGATAAGATAAGGGCAAAAGTTTCTTAACGCTACTGTGAGGAACCAAGGTCGAAAACAGTCAGCCAAGCCGAGTAAAAACACTCGTTCGCTTGCAAAGAAACAACGTAACAAAACAAACAAACAATTCAACTACTTCTTTGCGTCCAAAACGAGTACAGATGATTGTTATTTATATCCATTCGAGAGAAAAATACAAGTTTCATTCCTGAACAAAAGTAACAACGATTAAACCAAATGTTAAGCTTCTATTTATTTATTTTACCTCACTGTCCTGTGTTGTAGAGGTTTCTACCACTTGAAAATGCGTAAGCTTCAGTAAAGTAAAAACAAGCATCCGCAAAAATAGCAACGGTTTGTCCAAAGAAAGAGCTTCTTCCACAGAGTTTGAGCTACTCATTCCTCCCATTAATACCGGTGAACTGTTAAGTGACTTTTCTTGGTGAGATGCAAGATGCCGCGGGAAGTGAAAGCCCTTGAAGCGTTGAATTATACTGTTTTCAACCGCACAATCTTTGAAGCTTTTCCTGAGAAAAATCTTCCGTCCTTCCTTTCATCACTTGAAAATTCACCTTCCGGAGTATCTTTTGACAAGTTCTTGATCTTTATGCTTTTTACGCGAAAGACAAACTTCGATCGAAGAAGATGAAGTTGTTTTGCTCAAAATAAAGAAACCAACTGAATGTGAAATTACCAGCCGCAGAAAGCGCGCGAAAAATTTTAACGGCCTCGATTTGGTTTGGGTGTCCCACATTGGCTTGAGCCTGCGATCCAATCGAAAGCAAGTACCTGGTCAGCGGTCAACTTCAAAAAAACAGCTGACCTCGATGAGGTCTTAACTTGAGCCCGCGATATGGTCACGTTACACTGGTCAGCGGATACCTTGTTTTGACAGGTGTCAATTGGCTATAAGATGATGTCCAGTATCAAAGATGTACGCTGTAAAGTAGCTGGTCAGCTGGGCCAGGTGGAGTATGGCCGCCATGTTGGATTATATGAATATTATTAGGAATTTATTAATTATTGGGCGACTCCGTCGTCGTCGTCGTCGTCGTGCGTACGCGCCCACGAGCAATACCGCTAGCCATTTTTACCATGAGAAAAGCAGTTGACGGGTTTCTATAGGTATGGTGCTCCGCTTGACGGCCCTTCGGGCCGTCGGAGCTCCGCTATAAAAGTTTTGTATGATTTTATGCCTGACGATGTATTCCGGAGTGCTTGTTTTGTCGTCCAAGCGGATGGGTAAAACAAACAGGATTGATGCAATGCTATACAATTTATTGGTACTTTGACAAGGTATACTTGTATGCAAAAAACTTGGAGCAGTCCAAGTATCAGAATCTTATGGATGTGTTTCAGCCAATAGTAATGAAGTTGGCTATAATGGTTATTGAAGCAAGCAATGATCAAATACTCCTGATTCTGAATTAAACAGATGATGGTAAAACTGTAATATTCGCGATTTCGTTTGTGATAAAACCAAAACACCATGATTGGACTATGTTCATACGGAGGAAGACATAAGATTGTAGCGTATTTATCTGAGTCAGAGCTACTACAAGACACCAAAAGACATAAGATTGAACTGCTCACATTTCTATATTTATGATTTCCCAAGTGCAAACGAAAAGAGTTTGATTTGTCGCGAAAACAGTATTCCAAAAGAATTATACGAAAAAGCAACAAAGGAACCATATTCTTTTGTATATATTGATAAGCCACGAAAATTCACAACCAAGAACTTCAATGAAAAAACATAATATAAATTAATAGTATATGAGTTACATGAATGGACTGTTTCCATCTCCATCAACAACATCAACAACAGAACCACAACGTGGATTACAAGGTAGACCAGGTGTTGGTTTTAAATTAACCGATGATGGAGATTATGATATCGAAAACAAAAAATTGACTAATGTAGCAGCACCAACTGCAAATAAGCATCGAGGGCATCAACACATCTTCATTTCTTAAGAAAGATGGAAGTATTGCAATGACTGGCAACCTTGACATGGGGGAAAAACTTATCACCAGAATGGGTTACCCTAAGGACATCCTTGACGCCACGAACAAAAGCTACGTTGACTCTCAAATTGCAAGCTGTTTAAAAAGGGATGGAACCGACCCGGCGCTGGGCGATCTGAACATGGCAGGATACGACGCTGATAACAACACGCCAGCTGAAAACGCCGTTAACAAAATATATGTAGACCAGGGGTTGCAAACCAAACTCGATGCGATTGCTCAAAAAAATCTCAATATGAACAACAATGCCATTACTGATCTTGCTCCACCCGTAAACTTAGACGACGCGGCTACAAAAAGATATGCCGATGAATATTTTCTTCGACGAGATGGTTTGACTGCAATGTATGGAAATTTGTTGATGAATGGAAATATAGTGACAAATGTAGGTGATGTGAAAAATGATGGTGATGCTGTGAATTTTAGAGTTTTGAATCGAGCTTCACAAACCATCAGAGCGGCTGCCTTATTATTGAACGGAACAAACACGATGACGGCAGACTTGAAACTTGGGGGAATAAAATTGTTGACTTGGGTGAACCACAAGCAAAAACAGATGCTGTGACAAAGGATTATGTCGACAGAAGTCACATTTCATCCGCTTCTCATCCAAAGAATGCTTTCAAATATTTGATGGATGACATTGATGAAGTAAGTACTGAATATGGTCTTACAGTCAAAAGTTACACTAATTTATCTCGTTCACCACACATAATTTCAAAAAAGGTTATTAATGTAGACTTGAATAAAGAAGCTAATCATATCTTCAGAGCGAGAATTGGGTTTAATATGTATACAATAAAAGATGGAAAATACACGTTCATCATAGAATGGCTCTTTCCTGATTATGAAGGAATGAATCTTAGTAGTGTAACATTCAGTGCAACAGGTGGAATTACAATTCATAGAACTGCAGAGAGAAAATTTGATAACAGAAATGAAGATCATTCGATATATTTATTATGGATTGAAAAACCGTCATCAAGTTCACCACCTGAATATTTATATTGTACAATACATATTAATGCTAACCAAACATATCCCAATAAATACAATGTTCCTTGCGTTGTATATGGTATTGATGGTGAAGCTGTAAATGTACCATCAAGTGTTTACGACTTTGTTGAAGCTTATAAAATTGTAAGTGAAAAAATGCATATGCAGACTGATTTAGATTTGAATGGACACGCTTTGATAAATAAATCATCAAACTTGTTTGATGGTCAAAACGGCGAATTAACAATGCTAAATAATATTTATATGAATAGCTTTCTTATAAAAGAGGCTAAACTTGGCAGTGATTTAAATCTAAATGGCCATAGAATTCATAATGGTGGTTTAAATCTATTTCGTTCAAGCGTTACAGGTGTGATTATGGAAACAGCTCTTGATTTAGGCGGTTTTTCTCTTTATCAACCTAAATTAGGGGGTGATTTAGATTTAGACGGTTATCGAATAAAAAAAATATATATTATATTAGCTGATTTTGTGAAGCTTCTCAAGGTCATGATGCAAATATTCTAAAAGAGTTATTATTGAACGGTAGTAAGTATTTTATAGTTTTTGATGGATATTATATTAAAAACATGTTATAATTCAAGGAACAAAACCGGGTATGATTTATATAAAGAATAAACGAGAAAATACTCGACCCTTAACTTTTCCCGATACTATTTTTACTTATAGAATAACTTTTACATCAAGAGCAATAAGTACAGTAAATGTAAATAAAAATTTGAATAGAGGATATATAATCATTGATTATTCTCATCCAAATAGAAATGCGTTTGATATTGCGATAAAATTAGAGATAGTGATGAATTAGTACAAGTGAATAGTATATGGGTATATTTAATCAACAAATAGTATAAATACCTAGTATATGATACAAGATATAATCAAATACGTAAATTATCATTTCATTCAAACCAAACAACATATTAACATTGATGATACGATATTAAAATCATGCCTGGTATACCAATATTTGTATTTCAAGCATTTCAAAAAAATAATTTCAATTAACAATATTTTGTATTTACACAATTATGAAATGGGCCTCATTGGTCCTGGAAATGGATGTATTACACGATTTCTCGAAAGGACACTTGGTTGGGTTGATATATTGCATTCTCATAGTATTCTTCACGATGCTTTTGGGAGATTCCATGATCGTTATTTATTAGATAGAGGGTATTGTTATGCCATATCAGAAAATGCAACACCGGGACTCATGAAAAAAATTGCATTATGTGGTCAGATTTCTGGACTATTTTATTGTATTTGCAAAAGAACAATTATATAATATATTTATATGACAACCCATCGTAAAAGCATATTCGGATGGAACCATGTATCCTCAAAACTAACAAAAGAACAAGTTGATGAATTAAAAAGTTATTATAAAACCTATCACAGAAAATGTTGGGCTTATAAAAGAGCTTTGAAAAGATTCAAAAAAATTAAGATACTTGGGAATAGTTTATCTGTAATATTTGCATCTGGGGGACTGGCTGCTTCAATTGCAACAGGTGGCATAGCTATTGTAGCAGTCTCTTCTGGAGCCCTTTTAATACAAGGTTATATGCAGCATCAAAATTTAGATTTAAAAATACAACAATGTGTGTATGCATTTCAAACATACCAACATCTTTAAAATTCGATTAAAAATATGTTAAGATCAAGGAATTATGATCCAAATAATTTACCTATGACAGAAATTGACGATTTCATAGTTGATAATTCGCCCGTAATCGACCGATTTTTATTAAAATATGATAAATACTTTGTTGAAGAAATTCCTAAATAATTATTTTCTATATTCAATAATATCCTTAATTTCCTTTCTTTTTTCATTAAGAATAAGTTTCCAATAATTTTCATATTCCTGAATTGTTTTCTTATTCCTTTTTATTTCAAAATGATCATTATAATCCATCAAGATTAATATTTTTTATAATAAATTCAACATTTATCATTCTTTTACGATTATTATTTATAATTGGCAAAACAATTTCAATTTCTTGGAATATTTTTTCAATTGTAATAATGTCATTACAATTAATATGTATATTGTATTTTTTCATAAAATCTAAAATTTTATTCTTAATATGATACTTGCGGTAATATGTGGTTTTACGTTTAAATTTGTACTTGTTCTTATGGAAATCTACCCATTCCTGATAATATTTATAACCATCAACTCTTCCACAATTTTTGCAAACATTTGAGTTATCTGTCATATTAATAATTTCTTTTTTATCACAACACGGTTCTTCTTTTATGCTATTATGTTCTTGGATTTCTTCCTGGCAAAATGGGCAATTAATAAATTCATATTCCTCATCCTCTTTTAAATAATCATGAATATCAAAATTACAATTACAATTTTCTTCATTTTCAATTACTATAATATATTTCTGACCCTTCATATTATAACTATATATATTATTTTTATTATTATTTCCGAGAACCTTCAGGCGCGACTCAGAATTTACAATTTGGCGATTAACCTGATTAACATTTCTCTTATCAAGACCGAGAACCATCTGGCGCGACTCAGTCTTATTTTGGCGATTAACCTTCTTATTACGCTTTTCTATAGCGTGGACATACTTCTTTTTCTCCAACATCCTCCAATATACTATAGTAACAAATCTTTAAGTGTCTTTGGGTCTCTCACTTAGACTATCGAAATTAACGTTTTCTCCGGTAATACGAAACTATTTTATTTGATGAATGAAGGGGATTAGTTTCTAAAGAAACTGTGGTGATGCGTCGGTGGGGGAGTGAAACACGAAAATTTGGTTTATCAACAGAGTTGATAATGTAAATTGACCACCGTACAGGGATTCGATTAGCTGACGTTTCGAGCGTTAGTCCTTCGTCGGAGCGAATCGAGGAATTGTGGGTTGTGTATGGTTTATATACAGAAAATGGAGCTACGCTATTGGTGGTAACATGGTAACGTGAAAAACAGGAATAAATTAATTGAATGAAAAGCGCTCGTTGATACCGTGGGGATTAAGAGTGCCATTTGAAAGATCAGTTTTTGTTCGAGATTTTTACGGCTTTCCGTGGTATCTAGATCTAGGGAAAGGCCGGAGATCGACATGTGTTGTTTACAATGGTTAGGGAGATTAAAATGCCGAGCGACAGGTTTGGATGCGTCTTTGTCATCTTTCTCAACATCACGAAGATGTTCTCGGAATCGGTCACCTAGTCGTCTTCCTGTTTCGCCGATGTATAACTTTTTGCATAATGTGCAGGTTATGCAATAGATAACATTTGCGAAGGTACACGTGAAACGATCAGTGATCTTAACAGATCGCTTAGGGCCCGATATTTTGTCAGTGTTTTGAATGAAAGGACAAGTTTTGCATCGCGAGCGCGCGCATTTAAAAGTGCCAGGTTGTTCAGTTGTTTTGAAAGCGCTTTTAACTAGAAAGTTCCCTACATTTTTGTCGCGTTTGAATGAAATCAGCGGTGGTTCCGAAAAGATTCTAGCAGTTTCTGGATCATTTTGCAGTATCTTAAAGTTATTAAGAATGATGGCTTTAACTGGGTTATTATGCGGGTGAAATGTGAGGGTGAATGGAATTCTGTCATTCTTTTCCTTTTGTGACGTCTGTAGTGCTGACTGTTGATCAATCTGCTGAGCGCGGTGATGGCCCGATTGAACCACAGAATCAGGATAGCCACGTTTCTCGAAAAAATGGCACATTTCCTCTGATTTGTTGGAAAAATCAGAGTCATCACTACATAGACGTCGGAGTCTAAGAAATTGAGAATAGGGAATGGCGTTTTTGACATGAGATGGATGTGAAGATGAATACAACAAATAACTGTGAGAATCGGTGGGTTTGTAGTGCACACTGGTACATAAACCGTTGCCGCTGATAAAAACTTTGACATCAAGAAAGGCCAGGGAAGTTTCTGAAATTTCCCAGGTATATTTTAGAGCCGGATGAAAGGAATTAACGGCGGTTATAAATTGATTGATTTCCTCCTTGCTAGACGAAATTGCGCCGATACAGTCGTCAATGTAGCGACCGTAGAGTTCAGGTTTAGGACCGTTGTACTGATTGAAGAATTGGTACTCGACGTAACCTACAAAAAGATTGGCGTAGCTAGGTCCCATTTTTGTGCCCATCGCTACACCATTAATTTCCTTGTAATAGTTGTCAGCGAAAGAAAAACAGTTAAGTGTTAAAACTAGTTCAGCTAGGCGGAGTAGCGTTTCAGAGCTAGGTTCCTTGACGGTACGTTGATCGAAAAAATACTTATGTGCTTGAAGACCTTCGCCGTTTGGAATGACAGTGTATAGAGATGAAATATCCATAGTGAAAATTAGTTAGTCTTCGCCGGTGAAATTGAAATCGCGAAAAATCTCAAGTGCGTGTTGACTGTCTTTAATGTAAGATGGCAAGGATTTGGCGATGGGCGCCATAATCTTGTCTAAATAACTAGAAATGAGTTCGGTAGGGCAACTACAAGCAGAAACGATAGAAAAGAAACGATAGAAACGATAGGTCGAAGACTGTTAAATATCATTTTATTAGTTTTCAACAGAAAAATCGAGGGGTCCAGAAGGGGTCCAGATGGGGCTCCAGAAGGGGGTCCAGAAGGGGTCCAGATGGGGTTCCAGATGGGGGTCCAGAAGGGGGGTCCACGTTTTGTACCGACCCCCCGATCAGCTTCTCCGGGATCGACTGGTGACAGGTACCAAAACTGCCAAGGTACGTGAAAATTTGCTCAAAGAGAAGAAATTGACCCTTGAGAAAGCTATAGATATCGCTCGTGGCGTCGAGAGTACAGCTGTTCAAATGAAAATGATGTCTGCTGAGTCTGGATTGAGTGCTGTGAAAGAGAAAGAGCAGTCAGAAAATGTCCCATCTGTCAGCAGTGGCTGGATCAAGGACTGCAGATTCTGTGGTAGGAACTACGAAAGACGCAGCTGCCCTGCCTTTGGTCAGATTTGTGCATATTGTAAAAGGAGGAATCATTTTGTTGCCAAGTGCCCAGCAAAAAGCAAGGTGTCTTCTGTCCAAGAGCGATTCTATTTAAGTGCTGCAGGTGTTGGAAACGGAGGTCGTGAGATGGTTACCCTCACTGTATCAAAGGAGTCTAAGCCCCTTTCAGGTCATGATGTAAGCTTCTTGATGGACACGGGGGCTGAATACAATCTTTTGTCTTTGGATGTGTACAAGAAGGTGACAGGCGATCTACACTTGAATTTCCTCAATGCACGCGGCAAGTCAGTCCTGGTTTTAGCTAATGGAGATGAGCAACCCATCGAGGGCAAAGCCACAGTGTATGTCTCCCGTAAAGGAAACGCACACAAAATTGAAGGCAATGTAGTCAGGGGCCATGGGTATGAACCCATACTGTCTAAGCAGACCATGCTGGAAATGAACTTGATAAAGATTCTCGACAGTGACCGAGATCCACGCGTAAATGTACTGAAGTCCGACACAGAGCCATTGCTGGAAGAGTATGACGATGTATTTGAAGGCCTTGGAAAGTTGGACGGACAGTACCACATTGTAACAGACGAGTCCATCAGACCTGTAGTACATCCTCCGCGTCGTTTACCTGTTGCGATGAATGAGCGAGTTCAGCGGAAACTCGAAGAAATGGTAGCTGCTAACATAATCGAACAAGTCGACCATCCTACTGACCGGGTATCCAGTATGCTAGTGGTGACCAAGCCATCCACCGAAGCTGAGGGGGAAACCAAGTTACGCATCTTTTTGGATCCCAGGGATCTGAATCTTGCCATAAAGCGTGAACACTTCTCGATGCCCACAATTGAAGAAATTGCAACTAGGCTAAATGGGGCAAAACTGTTCAGTGTTTTTGATGCCAGTAATGGTTTCTGGCAAGTGGAACTTGACGATGAGTCTAGTAGTTTAACAACATTTAACACCCCGTTCAGGCGCTACCGTTGGGAGCGAATGCCATTCGGCATCAATAGTGTACTGGAAGTTTGGCAGCGGAAAATGCGAGAGCACATTGAGGGGCTTAAAGGAGTAGAAGTAATTGCAGATGATTTTGTGATTGTTGGATTTGGCAACACACCTGCTGAGTGGCAGACAGACCATGACCGAAATGTGCGTGCCTTCCTGGACCGTTGCCGTGAGAGAAACCTGAAGTTGAACAAGACGAAAGCCCGACTGAGACAGCAAGAAGTTCCTTTCATCGGACACATTCTAACCCTGAGGGACTGAAACCAGATCCACACAAGGTTGAGGCAATTGTGGGGATGCCAGACCCGACTGATGTTCAGTCCTTACGTAGGTTCCTGGGCATGGTGAACTACTTGGCAAAGTTCCTCCCACGTCTATCCGAAGAAACAGAAGTCTTGAGAAAACTTACTGAAAAGGATGCTGAGTGGTGTTGGCTGCAAAGTCATACTGATGCTGTGGCCCATGTCAAGGAAATGATTGTATCTGCACCTGTACTTGCCTACTATGACGTGAATAAGCCAGTGGTCATTCAATGCGATGCTTCCCAAAGTGGACTTGGTGCAGCTCTGCTACAGGAGGAGCGCCCAGTGGCTTACAGCTCGAGTGTGATGACTCAAACTGAACAAAACTATGCTCAGATTGAAAAAGGGCCACTCGCCATAGTTTACGCGTGTGAAAAATTTGATCAGTACATTTTTGGAAGGAGCAATGTGCAGTCAGACCACAAGTCGCTGGAAACCATATTCAAGAAGCCAATCCACAGTTCTCCAAAACGCCTCCAACACATGCGTCTCCGCCTGCAGAACTATGACATCCAAGTGGAATACAAGAAAGGAGAGACCATGTTCTTGGCTGACACATTAAGGGGGGACTAACTTAACTACAGACTTAGCGTTGTTGCCAAGGGATTTTTACGGATTGTATTTGTAAAACACGGTTTTTCGGTGTTTTTGCCACTATATTGGTGAGACGTGCGAAGACTTGAACATGTAAAATTTATTAATTGCTATTGCGCATGTGTAACTTGCCCCAGGCCCCAACCGCGCCTTAGAGAGAAAAATCCCTAAAACTTGGAGAAAATTATGTGAAGTTCCGATTTTTTTGTTGCCAATCGGAGATATTCCAGCCTTCTTTACAAGCCTACGTAAGCAATTGTTGTTAACGTACATAACTGCAATGATAACGACGAAATGGTATGAATTTGCGTGCTTATGACGTCATAAATCTCACAAAAACGCGAATTTCCAAAAATCGATACGTAGAGTTTTGCACCTTGGCGATCGTTAACCATTGGCACCATTTTCGATATCCAGAAGTGTACGCCACTCGAGTTTTAGGCCTTTTTCAGTTCTGGTCACGTAACTTACCAAATATGGTTGTGACTCGAAAATCTTGTAAACCTTTTTGATTGTAAAAACATAGCCAGACAGCTTGCCTGTACAAGTTAGGGTTTCCAAGATATGAGGGTTGGGAACTTTCCATAGCAACAATGCTCGCTGATTTTGTAGTTAAGTTAGTCCCCCCTTAAGTCGCGCATACTTGGAAAATGAACTAGTGAGTCAGACCCAGGACAGTGACGTCCATTCTATCAGAGAACGACTGTTCGCTTTTGAGTTAGCTCAGATTAAACATGGTGAAGATCTGAGTGTCTCCCCCACTCATCTGGAAAAGCTGCGCGAGGAGACTGCTAAGGATGAAGAATGACAGATCCTGTCTGATGTTATTCATGAGGGTTGGCCAGAGACCCTGTCAGAAGCTCACAAATATGACAGGCATTGGAGGCAAGTAATTGAGCTGTATTGGAACAGCTTGTGATGAGCTGACCATAGAAGATGGATTGGTATACAAGGGTCATCGCCTTGTGATACCATTTAAAGAGCGTTCTGGCATTGTAAAGAGCCTGCATGAATCACATATTGGAATAGAAGGAACATTGCGTCGTGCCTGCGACATTGTTTACTGGCCTGGAATCACAGTCCAGCTCAAAGATCACTTGTCAAGGTGTGGAATCTGTAACCGTTATCGGCCCGAACAATGTAAAGAGCCCTTAAAGCCTCATGATGTGCCTAATTTGCCATGGGAGAAAGTTGGTGTTGATCTTTTTGTGCTGGACGGGCAATCATTTTTGATAGCTGTTGATTACTACTCTGGTTATTTTGAAGTGCAAGATATGAGTAGCACCACCAGCACTCGTGTTATCACCGTTCTAAAGGCGTGGTTTTCCAGGCATGGTATTCCTGTGACTGTCATCAGTGACAATGGGCCCCCCTTCAACAGTGAAGATTTCAAGACCTTCAGTAAGGAATGGGATTTTCACCACGTCACATCAAGCCCTTCTCACGCACAAAGTAATGGTTGTGTTGAAAATGCAGTTAAGACTTGCAAGTCATTGCTGACCAAAGCCCGAGCTGATAAGCGTGATCCTCTGCTGGCGTTACTTGAGTGGCGCAACACACCAACTGAGGGTATGAATGCTTCTCCTGTTCAGCTACTATATGGTAGGCGAACACGCACCCGTCTCCCAGTAGCCAAGCAATTGTTAACTCCACAGGTGATAACTGATGTCCCCAAAAAGATCAAGATTAGGAAGCAGAAGCAGAAACACTACTATGATCGTCACTCACATGAACTGCCAAAATTGCTTGACGGTGGTGCCATTAGAATGCGATTGCCACGCGAGAAGGAATGGTCACTGGGGCGCGTCATTGGAGAGGAGGGGACCCGTTCCTACTTGGTTGAGGTGAACGGAAAGCATTATCGTCGGAACCGCAAATGGCTCAGAGCAACACCCGAGGAGTTACCGGAGTCAGTGGAGACAAACCTCGACATGACCGATCCTACTGAACTGGTTGAGTCAAGTCCAGCTGAGCCGCCACAGCCAATGATACCATCATCACCAGTGGTTTCTGGGCCTCATACTGAAGGTTGCCCAGTGCGGGACCTCCGCCCCCCAGTGTGGCTAAAAGATTACAAGTGCTGAAATAAGACACTGACTCTGCCTTGTTGCCCTTTTTTAATTTGGCTTTATTATGTACTTGTACAGGGGCGTTTAATATAGGAGATTTTTCTAAGGTAGATTTGAACATTATTTTATTGCTTTCTTTTTTTATTTTCATTAACGTTCTGTCTATTAGACTTAGGAAGGGAGATGTAACGAGTATGGTTACATGAAGTACTAGTCTAGTTCCCGCCTTGCGCGTCACGTGACCAAGCTCGTGCGGAGCCATCTTGTAGTTTTGTTGTTGCTGCTCAAGTGCAATAAATTAGTTGTGTTTTGCGGACTCTGTTGTCTATCCGCTTGTCGTTACAATGGTATCGTGCAAGTGCAAGCCATGACGAATGTCAGTTCAAGCCCATTGTTTATAAACCAATCGGAAGCGACCTTGTAACTCCCAAAGGAAATTTTATCACTGCGCGTTGGAATTATAATTTCTGTCAGGCACAAAAAACTGGAATTAAAAGTCAATGAGCAGTTACTTCCTTGTAGTGCATTCTGATTCACAACTAAATTTGCAGCTAACTCCAGAATATGTGCAAAAAAAAATTAGGATGTGGCTACAGTACAGTTATGCTGCCATTTCACAAGTCCAACTTTCCGAAGCGCGAAGTAAGACCAACAGCGTACTGAAATGGCTCAAAGTTTTCTCAAGTTCTTAACATAGCTATATGTCTTCTACAATAATGAATTGTTAGGATTTTGTTACATATGAGTATTTCGATTGAAAAATAGCCACCTTCACAATCAATACGGTGTCGAAAACATTTCACACTGCAGACTCTTTTTCCCATGCGCTTGCTCACATCTCATGAATGTATGAAGGGACCACTTAGACAAAATAACTGCAGACCCATGTTTCTGACATGATAGCCAGTTTGTAGGCCTTTCAGTGGTACTATGTAGCCTTTCAATAAGAAATCCCATTGTGTTGATCGTAAGCTTTGGTAAGAAACGTTTGACTTGTAAGCCACATTTTGAATATTGTTGTTTGTGTATACTCTTACCGGTACTAGTGAGTTGTTTCCAGCCCTTTTACAAATTATGATGACTCATTACCATCACACTTTATAAGTTGATGCTGTTTTAGTGGTAATGAACAAATTTCAAATCATTAACAAGTTATTAACAAGTTATGAAAATTTTTCTTTACAAAATAGGTTACCATAGCAACAATAGAACCTGTTAGAAATACCCACTGATATTTTTAGCTTAAAGTGATAATAAATAAAAAAAATCTTGTTGAACTCCATTTTTTTATTACTGGGCAATAATCAGCAAATTAAGATACAACTTCTTGCAAAGTTAAAATAATGTGGGGAGGGATTTGAGAATTTAAGGTGGCTCTGAATCCCTCCCCAAAAATGTAACTTTTCAAAATGTTGGATCTTGATGCGCTTATCACTATTCAACAATAAGAAATATGGGTCACTCAGTTCATGTTTTATTTAAGCCAACTTAATTGCCACAAACGTACAGGTGGTATCAAGAGGATCAACTGTTTTAATTACAAAATTTGCAGACAATGTTCATAAAAAAACCCAATAGATCGTAAGGTGGTACCAACTTAACGCAGTTAACACTCAACACTTATATATCTGCTTATTAAAGCTTACCAACTTTACCTCAACCTTCTCACGATCAGAACTTAATCCAACTTTACCATAAGTTCTTTTCGTCTTGCAGATTCTTATTTCTGAAAAATATTTAAGTTACTGGTAAAAATTAACATGTCAAAGTTGTTTTAAAACAAAATACCTGGAGACATGGTAAGGGCTGGTTCCCACTAGCGACATAACGATCATAATCATAGTCATAAGAGTGTTTATGTCGCTTATGTCGCAGTGGAAACGCCAAAAAACATAATCATAAAGATGCTTATGATTGACATAATCATAATCATAAGAAAATGATCGATCATTTTCTTATGATTATGATTATGTTTGTTATTATGCCTATGTCGTAGTGGAAACGTGAAACCTAGCGCTCATAGTCATAATCATAATGATATATGTTCTTTCATTGTATTTTGGCCAATGAGCGTCCTAGTTCCAGTAACGTGCCGTTCATGTTATTCCAATATGGCGTCCAACTTCGAAGAACGTCTTGCAAGCCTCGTCGAAAGTTTTCCAATATTGTACAATAAATCGCTGACAGATTTTAAAGATCGTAACAAAAAGAAAAATGCTTGGAATGAAGTAGCAGAAAAAATGGATTTGGAGACAGGTACGTATTGAACTTACATATTTATACGGCAAAGAGAAGCATCGACCGTTGTTAGCCTAACTTAAGCTTAGCTTGATTATATTCTTTGCTTATTTTTACGTAAGGTGATGTTGCAAAGCAGAAGTTCGAAAATCTTAGAGCCCGGTACACCAGGGAGAAGAAACGGGTTAAAAAAGCCAAAAGATCGGGAACGTCCTCTGCAGAAGTGCTCGATGCTCTTCGTGAGACAAGTGATACATTTCCCTACTTGCACTTCTTAGATAAGTACATTTCACCTAGAGCAACGAAAAGCAATTTGATGCCCGTGGAAGGTTCATCGGCGCAAGAAGGTAGTGAAGAAGACGTAAACGAGAATGATGCAATCAGTGATGACACGGTGGCGGACATGGATCTAAGTTCAGTTATTCCAAGGGAAGACGAAGAAAGTGAAAGTACTACAGACCAAGATAGCATGAGGCAAGGAATACGGAAAGAAAAAAGTGCACAGTCTTCATCGAAGCAGTCCAGACAGACAAAAGAAACACGCAGGAACAAGCAGGAACAAGCAGAGCAGCAGCAATTTCAAATGATCAAAGTTGTGGGAGAGAGCTTAAAAAGTATGTGCGACAGTATGCGGCAGCAACCACAATCTGGAAAGAAACACGAGGATGAAGATGATTTGTTTGGTGTGTTTGTAGCCTCGCAGTTAAAATGTATGAATCTCGCACAAAAAGCAAGGGCAAAATATCACATTAATAATGTGATCTTTCAAGCTATGATGGTAGATGAGGGATCATTTGCATCTGTCCAACAGCATCCTACTTTTATGCCGGATTTTAGTGGTGGATACCAAATAGGTTAACGTTTTTGAGCAGGAGAAATGCTGCCATCGTTGAGTTTCATGACAACAAAACAGTGTTACCTGCATATTAATTTGCCACAATTTTCGAACACGTTAGATAAGTCAGGCAAGCCATACTATGAGAAAACAAGAACTGAAAATTGTGTTTATGTTAATAAGTAGTTACTTTACGTTTAGTTTATGTTTGTTGCGAATATTTCAAAAAATATTTCTTCCAGACTTCAAACAATTAACTCAAATATTTCATTTAATATGCTTTTCTACTGATTCTATCTCAACTAAGGAAGAGACTCATCATTCAAATAAATTCATTTGGTTTTTTTTCCCTTTCTTTTGTAAAAATTTAAACATTTGTTAACGTTCACCTAAATAAAGCAAAAACGTTTAACTCAAATGAGTTTCATCACTTTGCTAAACGTGAGGATGTGTATCAGTTGGCCACAAGTCAACCATATTACATTGAAACTTTTAACACAACTACTATCCTAAACTGACATCAAAGTTTGAAATGTGACCTGAATCACCCTCCAGTTTCTTATCTAAGATATTTGACGAGAATCTGAGTCATTCATTGTGTCGGAACAGGTCCAGTACTTCTAACATGCTGCCACTGCCAGGGAAGACTGCCTTGGTCGGTTAGGAAGTAGCTTGTCAAGGCTTGTCTGGTAAGGGTTGCATCGATCTGAGGTCGTCCTCGAGGGGTTTCCATTGTTCGAAATGCACCCACGTCTCCTGCGACAATATTTCTCCATTCCCCTTGCTGAAGGCGTCCGCTACTGTCTTCACAGTCAACAAATCCCTGTGGGCAGTACATGGCGTTATCTGTGAGGCGGAGGTAGTTGTGAAGACAAACAGCGGCTTCTATTATCTTCTGAACCAGATAAACGCTAGCGCGAATTGGGCGGCGAAAAACTCTCCACCTTGCTGCTAGAATACCAAAACAGTTTTCTATTATACGCCTTGCTCTTGATAGACGATAATTAAATATTGCGTGGTCCTCTGAAAGATTTCTTCCTGGCCAAGGCCGCATTTGGAAAGACGTTAGCGGCAAACCTTCATCGACAACAAAAACATATGGCAGAGGTTTAAGAGTACATCCATCAAGATCTTCAGCAGGTTGTAGATTTAGGGTATTGTTTTCAAGGGCTGAACTGATAAGAGAATCATTGTAGGTACCAGAATCGTTTTGACTACCAAATTGGCCGATATCCACTAAGGTAAATTGGTACCTGGCATCACAGTAGGCTAAGAGTAGAATACTGAAGGTCCCTTTGTAGTTAAAGTAAGTGGATCCGCCTTTCTTAGGGCAATCAATAACCACATGCTTGCCATCGCCTGCTCCCAGGCAGTGCTGGAATCCCCACAGCTGTTCAAACTCAGTGGCGATTCTTTTCCACTGTTCTCTTGTTCGAGGAGGCTTAAGATAATCCTCCTTTAAGCAAAGCCATATTGCATTGCAAGTTTCTGCAATTATTTTCGATACGGTTGCCTTGCCAACGCGAAAATGAAACGACTGTGTTTGCTGAGAATCTCCCGAAGCAAGGTATCGTAGAGTAATACAAAGGCGCTCTGCCGGTCCAATAGGCTCTCGAAGCTTCGTTTTCTGTTTGGATATACGTGGAGCAACCAGGCTAAGTAAGTGTTCAAACCGCTCAGGAGACATTCTTATAAATTTGAAGTACCATTCTCGATCCCCAAGGCGGAGTTCTTGAACAAGAGTATGATAACATCCGTATGTTTTCCTTGCCGTGAATATTGGTCTCACCCAGAAGCGCCTTTGATTTCCCCTGTTTTCTCTTTGGAGAAGTCGTCGTGATTCAAGAAGCAAAAGAATTAATACACAGTGTATTATGATAATGCGATGGCGAAAAAACTCCTGATTAAATGTAGTCGATGCGAGGAAGCCCATCATTACTGTAATTAAGGCGCATGTTTGTATGGCAGCCATTTTTAAACTGCATCACACTCAAAAAGACTTTAATTTCCACGGCCTGCACGTGAGGTTGGTTCCCACTAGATCATAACAGTTTATGATTATGATTATGTTTATGTTTATGATTATGATCATTATGTGGCTAATGGGAACCAAGCCTAAATGAATTAATCTAGTCTATCTCTTGCTAAAGATTCACACTAGCAACATAATGACATAAGGAAAAGAACAATTTTATCCTTATGTCATTATGTTCATGCTGTTATGTTGCTGTCATTATGTTTACACGTTCACACTGCAAACATAACGTTCATTGTTCACATAACTATTCCTTTTTATGTCGTTATGGTTATGTCGTTATGTTGTTATATCGCTAGTGTGAACCAAGCTTTACATTTGAGTTAGCTATGGAGCTTTAAAATTTAAAAACTGTTTTAGCATAAGACAAGTGGATGTACCTAACCACGTGAGGAATACCTCAACCTCAATTCCCTTGAAATATAAGTTGACGTGCATCTTTTTTCAAAATCTCCCTGATTGTCATGTACGATTTCAAAATAAGCAATAAAAAGATTAGGTCACCGTGTCCGCGAAAGAGATAAGCTTACTATCCCATCCTGCATGCATGCAGATGCATGTAACCTGAAACTGTCTGGAACGTACACAAAAATATGAGTATACTCAATTCTAGTTATCTTTAAGGAACAGAAATTACAAACAAAAAGACACAACATCAAACATATACTTCATCAAACATGAGGAACAGTTGGATATTCCTTTTCCAGCAGAGACGTACCGCATCGCAGAATTGACCCAAAATATTGCTTGGATGATGACGTGCGTTCTTAGCTCTTTGCAGCTCTTTGGGTAAAAAACAAACTCGCGTTTCCAACGATAACTCACTTGAAGCTGTGAATTGTTAAATCTTGAAACTAAAAGACGAATGATAACAATAACCGCAGACCGGTTAGCTCAGTGGTAGAGCACCGGACTACCATGCGGGAGGTCGCGGGTTCTAACCCCGGCCGGACCAACACTCAGGGTCTTTAAAATAACTGAGGAGAAAGTGCTGCCTTTGTAATGACATCTACAAATGGTTAGACTTTCTAGTCTTCTCGGATAAGGACGATAAACCGTAGGCCCCGTCTCACAGTACTTTCACTTAATCTGATTCTGTGGGACGTAAAAGAACCACTAGGGACGTAACAAAACTCTGGCTGTGACCACCCCTAGTGTCTGTCCTAGATATCTACATTACGGGGGCACTCATTAGTTACTTCATTAATTGTAAACTGCACTAGCAGTCTGGTCAAGTCCCCCGG
Organism: Pachyseris speciosa; assembly: GCA_016490735.1. Classification (NCBI taxonomy): domain Eukaryota; kingdom Metazoa; phylum Cnidaria; class Anthozoa; order Scleractinia; family Pachyseridae; genus Pachyseris; species Pachyseris speciosa. The sequence continues at coordinate 296,234 of JAEMWC010000189.1, forward strand.
CCAGTGATGTAAACTATCCCTGAAAAGCCCCGACGGGGAGAGGATAAGTATGTATGTATGTATGTATGTATGTATGTAATGATTGTTAAGCTAAAATCGTTCCATAAAAAAAGATAGGTAGCGGTGCTCGTTTAGTAGAAAACAGCCACTTTTACAACTGACAGGCCACAATGTCAAGGTAAATCCGCCATGTTTAAATGTGCGCGCGCTTTACGCCCGAGCTAAAGCCCCCCCACTTTTTTGCAAAAATAACTTAAACCAAAAATATTTTAACAAAAATAACGGAGCCAAAAATAGCAAAAATCGTTTACTGTATTCAAAAGTAACCAGAGTTACTGGCAAAGACTAACCCTCAGATAAATAGACAGCATTAAGTATTAGTCGTTACAATTATGAAATACGAGCTTCAGATCATTTTATGATGTAGTTTTACTGAAAAGTAAAAGCTATCCCTCCATGACAGGACCGATGTTACCAAGGAGAACTCGCGCACCGAGAAGAATTTAAATTGGCACCGGAGAACCAACATATCCTGTGACCACGCAAGACTATTACAGGCGAATATATTTTGAAGCTATTGACTTGATGATGAACGCTACTGACCAGCGTTTTGACCAGCCAAGCAACTATGGAGTCTCTCTTAATCAGTAAGACCCTCAATTCGCAGGACAAATCCGAAGAGCGTTTAAGTTTATGGAAAAACTGTACATCAATGTTAACTGCCCGGATGAAAATTTTTCAAGTGCTGCTGAAGGATGGTGATTATTCGTGTTTTGATGACATCATAGTAAAAATTAAAGAGCTACCCAACCCAGAACGGGAAATGATAAAAGAAGTTATCACGTTATGTAAGCTGATTCTCGTAAATCCGGCAACCAGTGCAGCCGGTGAAAGATCCTTCAAGACTGCCCGGAGGCTAAAAACATGGCTCCGTTCAAGGATGAACCACGAACGATTTAGTAACCTGATAGTTTTAAACATACACAAAGAAAGAACTGACAGGCTTTCCACCATTGACATCGCAAACGAATTTACCGACTTCAACACAAACAGAAAGAGTAATTTTGGCACTTTTCAAGCTAGTATATGATGTACAGTAACTTTAATATAATTCACTTAATTATTTTCAGTTACCCTTTTGTTAAATTTTAGAGCCGTGGAAATATTTTGAATGAATACTTAAACAATTGTTGAACTCGGCTTTTGTATGATATGACGATACGCAGATCTCGGAGGGCGTTATCCTCCTCAAGCCTTCGGCTTCGGC
>JAEMWC010000189.1:302500-352500 GCA_016490735.1 Pachyseris speciosa
ATTATGCAAAAAGTTATACATCGGCGAAACAGGAAGACGACTAGGTGACCGATTCCGAGAACATCTTCGTGATGTTGAGAAAGATGACAAAGACGCATCCAAACCTGTCGCTCGGCATTTTAATCTCCCTAACCATTGTAAACAACACATGTCGATCTCCGGCCTTTCCCTACATCAAGGTACCACGGAAAGCCGTAAAAATCTCGAGCAAAAACTGATCTTTCAAATTGGCACTCTTAATCCCCACGCTATCAACGAGCGCTTTTCATTCAATTAATTTATTCCTGTTTTTCACGTTACCATGTTACCACCAATAGCGTAGCTCCATTTTCTGTATATAAACCATACACAACCCACAATTCCTCGATTCGCTCCGACGAAGGGCTAACGCTCGAAACGTCAGCTAATCGAATCCCTGTACGGTGGTCAATTTACATTATCAACTCCGTTGATAAACCAAATTTTCCTCACTGTCTAGTCTCCTTTGCAGCCGTTTTTTGGGATGTCACGAGCGTTGCGTGACATCCAAAAAAACTGCTTCGAATGAGACTAGAACCCTCAGGTATCAACACAAAAGAAACAATGTAATACCTTTCCTTTTGTTTTTATGTGGTTTTCAAATTTTCAAACTGTATTTTTTTTTATTTTACGTTATATTGTGAATAATATATGAAATAAATCATATATGAACTGCGGAAATGAAATGAAATGAAGAAATGATCCCCGCAGTTGTGAACGTAATTTATGCAATCGCGTAAAGATGCCTGAAAATAATTCAGGACTTCAACGGGGTTTGAACCCTCGACCCCGCGATACCGGTGCGATGCTTTAACCAACTGAGCTATGAAGACGTTGAGAGCAGGTCAAACATCTGGAGTTCACTTTGGCTCTCTCAAATCATTTTTTTATCTCTGCTAAACTTGAAATCATTCGCATAGACACTTCTCTTAACTCTTTCTTGTCCGGCTCTGCAATTTAGCGGTCGCTGAAGACCGGTGCTTTGAAAACCTGTAACTTTTCCAAATCCCGGACTATGTTTGAAATGAGCCATTATTATTGCCAAATCCTGAGTTTCTTAGACTTTATCACTCCCTTAAGGTATAAAAATACCGATTTTCCTTGAATATGACTGTTTATTCTGTTGCAAAACCAAAAAACGCTCTAGGACAACACCAAAAATAAGCAACTTTGTTTTGAAGTTTTGAAGACAAAAAATCCCTCTTCAAGCTAAAAGTCTATATTGGCAGTAAACTTCGACTCAACTTCTTGCAGTCTGTTCCAATTTTCCCGCTCAATTCCTTAGCCCGACCTGGGTAGCGCTATTTGATTTCAGTTGCTCTCACTGGTCTGACATGTTCGCATTTGTGACCCAATGGAATTCTGGGATATACTTGCATAACTGCCGCGTGTTAGTCCGCCAATTTCCATTTCAGATATTTTTTAGAACCGTGTCGAACCACCCGGTCCTGCTGGCAAACTATTGCACCCATTGCATTATTTACAAGTCAAAACTCGCCAAAACTGCCATGCCAGGTTCCGGAATCTACTCACAGAATGACTAGGGACACAACTTCACTTTGTGAATCACCATGACTCGATCGAAACCTTTCGGCGGCTAACTTGGTGTGAAATTGCTTCCCACCTGTCTTCTTTCGGAGGATTGCCTTTACCCACCAACCCAGCTTTATGATGCCAGGCAGAGGACTTCTGAGGTAGAAAGTGGCTCGAGAAACACACTTATAAATTAAATACGTACGGAGTTGTAGCTGAGTGATATCGTTTAAAAATAAACGACAGCTAGCGTGACAAGCGTGACATGAAAGATAGAGCCTTCGATGTTGTGGACCAGAGAGATCTCCGTGGTAACCCCTTATATGGAATAACTAGATCGATTTGACCTCAAACCCTCGAAAATTACAGGAAAACACGTACAAAATGGCGGACAAGAACAGAACGAGTTAACATACTCGTAAAGCACAAGGCGAATCGATAATTTTTTCGTGTACGAGCCCAGCTGAGCTGAGATAGGTACTGGGGACGAGGACCAGCGGCTCATGTACCACTGGTCAGCAGATGATACAAGATGGCGGATCCCACGATCAACCGGATCCGACCAAACAGCGAGTTCAGGGAGCGTTTACTGGAGAAAATTCATGTAAATGTAACAGAAACAGGCAGGCTAGCTCAGCAGCTGTTAAAGAGCTCAAAATCGCACGAGGTAAACAGTTCCAACGGTGCTCTAGAACACCTCTCTGCAGTTTGTAATTTCCCTTCAAGCCTATGTTGAGAAAAACATCCAACCATATATTTAGGCATATATTACGAAACAACTGCTAGGATAACTGAGCCAATCCGTATTGATCCGTGGTTTTCAATTTACTTTAGATCCTAGCTCAGACTACAAAGCAGTTTGTTAACCAGGAAGGTGCTCTGCTAAATTCACATGAGGTATGTTGCATGAGAAATTCATCTCAAGTTCCTGTCTACCGTCAATAAAATATCTTTATGCCATTGGATCCTGATAACTGATCAGGAAAGGGAAAAAAGGCAAACAAGAAAAAAAGAAGAAAACAAACAAACAAACGAATAAAAACAAAACAAAAGAAAAACCTTGTGCCTTCTAGTTCTGTTAGAGCCACAGGAAATCTTTGTTACTTGGTCAATGGAACCAGCTAGTTGCTGATTTCTTATGTTTTCTCCTTTTCTGAGCCATACTGATTGGCATCATTATCTGAATTTTTCAAAACTATCATTCAATTGTTTTCAGCTTTTAAAAGAATCTGGAAGGATCATAGCTCATATGGAGCCACAGTAAGTTTTCAACTTGTTTGCCATTAACTTTTAGCAAATTTAATGGTTTTTATGTTTTACCACACGCTAAGAATTTTCAGTTGGAGAGAAACATTTTAACCAACAGTATTTTTTTCAAAACTTTTAACTGTGATGCAGTTCCAGTCAAAGTCCACATTTCACCCTCACTCACTTAATAGAGTTCCCAGAAAGTAGCTCAATGGTTAGAGCGTCCGTCTAGATCGCAGAGGGTCGTGGGTTCAAATCCCATCCCATTACTCACTTAAGAGTATTTTTTTCTTTGAAGGTTTGAAGATATTCAACATAGGTATGTAGATCATTGAATAAACACTGCCATTTCTGTTAACTTCCAATACTTAGTGTGTGTCTTGTCTGATCATGATGTGCAATCATATTCTTTTTTAATATGCACTGTAAACAGCATAAGCTCTCTAGATGAGCCATTTGTGCTCTTAGAGCAAATGTTGAAATAAATATAATTTGTTTATAAAAAATATATATACATTTAAATTATGTGAAAATAAACACTAAAATTTCATAATAGATAGCCTTTTCAGGTATTGTCAAACTTAGCTAATTTAGATAAATTATGTAAAATTTCACAGCAATGAATATCCTAGCGTGCATAGTAAGCGTTTCTGTGGCGTTGCCAAGCAAAAAAAGACCAAGCTGTGAGATTTTTGATGTTCTGGCTGCGCAAAAATGGGGCGAGAGCAAAATAAATGAAAGGGGTTGGGTGGAGGTGGTGAGAGGAGGGAAGGAAACACTTGCAGACAAAGCCTCGGATTTCGAAAACTGCCCACTTGGCCTGTCACGCCTGAGCGCACTCAGTGGGATTTCTTGCTGTCATAAATTGACCAATAAAATGTTTTGCCTTATGTAACGGAAGTGAACTTTGACTTTGGAAGCAATGACTCAAATGAGTTCGAGTGACCAATGCAGCCTTTGAAATTGCAAATTTGGTAATTTAAGCGAAACAAGCTGTATTTCTACAGAAATTTTTTTTCAATCTGTCAAAAAAAGAAGGGCTGCAAGGAAGAAGTTTTAGCACAAATATGCCAGAAAGTTGGACTTGAGGTGGTACTGTAAAATGTGAAAAAAATCAAGTCACCGGGAAGTTGTGTTCATTTGTAATCCTTGTGCTTGCAAGATTTGTAAGAATTCTCCACGAGATTGTCATGAAGCGTGTTGCCTCCTTTTTTGAGGGATTCGAGGAAGCTTGGTGAGTGCTTCTTCAACAGAAGCAAAAAGCAGGACTTCTACGGTATTTTCCTCTCTCGATGTCTCGTCTGAGGCAGACAATGAGCCAACCAAAACCCCCATTGAAGAGGCCTCCTTGATTTGATCATTCAAATTACTGTATGTGACCAGAGACAAGCCAATGACGAAGCCCATTTTGCTGGGGAATGGGATTTTCAAATCAGGGGTTTGTCTGCAAGCATTTCCTTCCCTCCTCTCCCCCTCCCCCTCTTTCATTTTTTATCTCTCGCCCCATTTTTTGTGCGGCCAAAACATGCAAAAATTTCTTTGCTTGGTCTTTCTTTGCCAGAAACCCCCACGGAAACGCTTGCTACAGTATGCAGGCTATGCTACATGTAATCCCTTGTCTGAAGCCAGCCCCTCATGAGTGTAAGCCGCTAAAAAGTTCCTTGGAATAAATATGATTGCATGGCTTGTCCAAAGAATTCAGAAATTGACAATGCTAATCTTCAAATGAAGAATGATCCTCGCAGTTTTGAACGCAATTTATGCAATTGCGAAAAGAAGCCTGAAAAAAATTCAGGACTTCAACAGGGTTTGAACCCGTGACCTCGCGATTACCAGTGCGATGCTCTAACCAACTGAGCTATGAAGCCATTGACGTTGGGAGCAGGTCAATTGTGGGTTCATATGTTCCCGTGAAAGAAATGAGTGTGAATGATATATGAAATAAATCATACATGAACTGCGGAAATGAAATCAAATGAAGAATGATCCTCGCAGTTGTGAACGCAATTTATGCAATTGCAAAAAGAAGCCTAAAAAAAATTCAGGACTTCAACGGGGTTTGAACCCGTGACCTCGCGATTACCGGTGCGATGCTCTAACCAACTGAGCTATGAAGCCATTGACGTTGGGAGCAGGTCAATTGTGGGTTCATATGTTCCCGTGAAAGAAATGAGTGTGAATGATATATGAAATAAATCATACATGAACTGCGGAAATGAAATCAAATGAAGAATGATCCTCGCAGTTGTGAACGCAATTTATGCAATTGCAAAAAGAAGCCTGAAAAAAAAAAATTCAGGACTTCAACGGGGTTTGAACCCGTGACCTCGCGATTACCGGTGCGATGCTCTAACCAACTGAGCTATGAAGCCATTGACGTTGGGAGCAGGTCAATTGTGGGTTCATATGTTCCCGTGAAAGAAATGAGTGTGAATGATATACAATTGACCTGCTCCCAACGTCAATGGCTTCATAGCTCAGTTGGTTAGAGCATCGCACCAGTAATGGCGAGGTCACGGGTTCAAACCCCGTTGAAGTCCTGAATTTTTTCAGGCTTCTTTTCGCTATGGCATAAATTGCGTTCACAACTGCGAGGATCATTCTTCATTTGATTTCATTTCCGCAGTTCATGTATGATTTATTTCATATATCATTCACACTCATTTCTTTCACGGGAACATATCCCACAATTGACCTGCTCCCAACGTCAATGACTTCATACTGTAGCTCAGTTGGTTAGAGCATCGCACCGGTAATCGCGAGGTCACGGGTTCAAACCCCGTTGAAGTCCTGAATTTTTTTTCAGGCTTCTTTTCGCTATTGCATAAATTGCGTTCACAACTGCGAGGATCATTCTTCATTTGATTTCATTTCCGCAGTTCATGTGTGATTTATTTCATATAACATTCACACTCATTTCTTTCACGGGAACATATGAACCCACAATTGACCTGCTCCCAACGTCAATGGCTTCATAGTTCAGTTGGTTAGAGCATCGCACCGGTAATCGCGAGGTCACGGGTTCAAACCCCGTTGAAGTCCTGAATTTTTTTTTTTCAGGCTTCTTTTCGCAATTGCATAAATTGCGTTCACAACTGCGAGGATCATTCTTCATTTGATTTCATTTCCGCAGTTCATGTATGATTTATTTCATATATCATTCACAATACTAATCTTGTTAAGAAGGAACATTGCTTGAAAATTTGAGGCCTCTTGCAAAAAGTGTCATTTCGTACCTTTTGTTTTTTATTTTTGTTTTTGCAGTCTACAAACAGTTAACTCAATTATCACTGATCAGTTGGAGCCTGTATGGAGGTCAGTTGCTATTGAGTGGGAACACTAGCAGGGAAATACATTTGATGGGGAAGTGACTGTGCAAGGCCCTTGGGAATCCCCCAGTCACCACTGTGCCAGAAAAAATTGCAATACATTTGAAGCCCTATTAAGCGGCCACCCCCCATCAGGCGGCCAGTAATCAAAGTCATGATGAGGGTTCTATTGTTTTTCACCTCTTTTAAGCAGTTTATAGGGTCTTTCAGCAAACAATGTGAAGGGGCTGAATAGGAAGTAGTCCTTCTTGAAGTGACTAACGTTTACCAAATTATCAAAACTGTCAAAATCTGTCATTGTGTACTGGGTAAACCTAGTGCAAACGCTGGTAAATTGGAGAAAAGCCCAGCCTAGCCATTCATTGAAAATCAAGAGCAATCAATGTGACTGTTGATTGGTCATTAATTGGTCGACACCAGCCAATGTTGATTGTCAGTTGTGTTATCTATTGTTATTGATTGATCAAGTGATTTCAAGTTATTGATTTTCATCCATTGCTCAGGCTGCCACTGTGACTCAAATAAACATCTTTCTGGCCAATATATTAATGCTCTTTATTTAATCATAATCACATTCCTATAAAAAAATATATTACTCACAACCTATGGACTGCCAAACTTAGAGCAGCAGTTGCAGTTTAATTAATTAGTTAGCCTGTACACAGACTTCCTCCATTAAAGTGCCTATGAAGCGAAATTTGTTTCTTGCTAATTTTTAAGTTTACCCTTAAAAACGCAAGAATCTCAAAATTTGAGGTGCTCGTGATTAAAATTGGCGATTTTACGAGCATTTGAAGTTGGGCTATTTTGCCTTTAAAAATGGTCAGGGGTCTGGGTCGATTTTATTCGCGAAATTCTATGATGTGACGTCATTTTGGGTACAAAAATGTGTTTGCGCTTAAGAAATATAGTGAAATAGTTGAAATACTTGTCTCCAAAATTACGTCACAGCTACTGTCACGTGTCTTTTTGGCCGCGCGATTCAATTGCCATTTTCGAGGGCAAAATAGCCCAACTTCAAACGCTTGTAAAATCGCCAATTTTAATAAAGAGCACCTCAAATTTTGGAATGTTGAGTTTTATGGATTAAACTTTAAAATTAGCGAGAGACAAATTTTGCTTCATAGGCACTTTAATGTTTCTTAATTAACATGTACATCTTCAAATGAAGGTTGAGAATCATGTTCTGCATAACACAGACTTAACTTAGCTGTCTGTACATGAGAAATTTAATGTCATTTTAATATCGGCCTTGGTGTTCTGTGCAACATACAATGTAACTAACTACAGCTGAATTTGCTTTGCTTTACTTCCTAGAATGCACTGAAAGAGACATCAGTGTGCATATGCAAAAACACATGACTTTATTACATTGTAAAATGGAGTCACTTGCTTAACTTAGACTGCAGCCTTATATATTAATCATCAAGCATTTAATAATTTTTGGCCAGCATCACTTTTATTCTAGCCATTGTTCATTGGCTAGACATGCCAAAACCTTTTCAACAAACCAACTATTGCAATAAAGAACAATGTCTTTGTAAGTACTTTGCTGTGCCTTTGAACAACATTTAAACTCTCAACTTGGATACCCCACTTAAATAATTTACATTTTTACTGCTGTCACAGTCTGTTATGGTGACAACAAGTGGGCTGTAAAACTATAAAAAATGGTTAAGGGGCTTGAAATCTATAATTGTACAAAATAACCAGAAACAAATGAATCACTTTGTTAGGTTATTATTCACATCTTCTATTTTCTAAGAAACCTGTTTTGATGGTACGCGTAGCCTCCTTCGCAGCCCTTGTTTGTGTTGGTCCTATCCTCCCTCCCCACCCTCCCCACCAACATCTGCTGAACGGAGCTGCACATTCCATTCCTAGGAACTGTCCAATCACATCGTTAAATTTCGGTGGCTATTTAGCTTCCGTAGCCTCCTTTGCAGCCGTTGTTTGTGTCAGTTCTATTCTCCCTCCTGACTGGATACAAAAAGACACAATGAGAATGGAAATGTCTGGCTTGGTTCAGCAGACATTGACCAGTGGGGAGGGAGAGCACTGACACAAACAATGGCTGCGAAGAAGGCTACTTTCATGACTGACAGCAGTAAAACATGAGGCTGTGGGATGAATCTTAATAAATTATTTTTAGTGTCCATGCTATTGGAAGGCACTGTAATTGACATGAATTCAGTTGAAATACTTTTTTCCTCTTTTCAGGTGACACAGGGAGTAACTTGGATGCATTTGCCTTGTGATTTGATGACAGCCTGTACTGTTGGCAGCAGGCATTTTTTATGGCTGCTGGTACAGCTTCATACTAAGCCATCATAAAGTGATAGAGCCTGAACAATTGAAGGATCAGACTTGGAGCCTTCACGGAATTCTTCCATTGACAATTTACCATCAGCATTCTGCAACAGAGAACAATATTGATGATGGTGATGATGATAATAATAATAAAAAGCTGGTACAGTAAATGTTCAAATGACGTTGGATATAAATTATAAATTATAAAATTGTTTGAGTGGAATGATTTCACTATTTGTTAACAATCTTTCCTTTAGGTATGACAGCTTAAACATATACTAACACTGTATTATTTGGTCTGAAATTATTCTAGTTAGCAATTACCATGTCCATTTGATTAAAAATTCTATTGACTCTCTTCTCTGGAGTGTCTTCATCCTCTGGTAATTTTACCATGCTAGCCTGTTGTGGAAAGCATACTGTTTATTAATACAGGCAAACCTCGATTATCTGGAGTGAATAGTCCGGATAATCTAGAGTCCGGATAATCGAAAACATGAATGTTAATGAGATAAAATGAATTAATTTTAAGTTAGCAACAAAACAAGTCTCCGCCAATCAAAACTCAATTGATTGGAAGAACTTTTTTTTTTGCACTGTGCTTACAACGAATGTCAGCACTTGTAAATTTGATGTTTGAAAGGAAAACAAAGCCTTTTCAAAATAATGCACTTTTCAATGCCTAAATTAAAAAGAATTCAAAAGAAAGAATACCATTTTAGGAATCTTCATCCTACCTTATTAATATGTGACCCTCCATGGGAAAACGTACACTAACGATCATCCGTTAAATGTTAGAAAACTACATTGTAATGGATAGTTAACGGATTGCTAACTGCTTTGAAGTCCTTCTAATGCTTAGAACTAACCTTCTAACGATTTGTGTTAACGTTCTGACGGTTTGTCCTAAAGTTGTAGTGGCTGATCTCCAGTTCTAAAGGATCATAAGTTGTGAACGAGGTAAGTTCATATAAGAATTGCGGATGAAATGAATCGAATGATCATTGCAGTTGCTATTAAACGGTTTGTTTTTAGATGCTTGTGCGGTCACATATTAATTATCTCTTTCCTTTTAACGAAGTCTGTAGTTAAGCGGTCGATCAAATGAAGGAAGCGTGGTGCTGCCAAATTCTTTTCGCATGGGCTAAAACTGAGAGCATTCAATGAGCCCTTCCAAGGAGTAGAAGCAACTGTGAAAACATTTGTGAATCTTCTCCCAAAACACCGACAACCGACAGAAATTTTCTGAAAAAGCACAATAGTTTGTGACAGTTACAATTCTCTTGCTTTCAAGCGAGAGATGGAGTTGTAAATGTTCGACAAAGCGACACCAGACCACCACATTGTCTTCAATTCACTGTGCAGCCGACAGTGTCTTTTGTTGAAGTTTGGCCGTTGTCTCAATCCCATACTCTGCTAGCTTCAAAAATCACATAAGTGGATCCTTTCAGTTTGGTGGAAAATAAAAAAATTAGTCTCTCGCTCACTAACATTTTCCAGACTTCTGATAAACAACCTTATAGTAAATTTTTGTTGAAATTTGATCCACTGGGAATGAAGAGCATATGTGAGAAGCGTTGTGTGACGACCCAAAAAAGACGAATGTTCAAATGTGTGGAATACCTGATACCTGTGGTATCCCACATTATTGCTATTGACTCTGTAAAAAAAGCTAGCTAACATAAAACCCAAAGCTGTTCGACTGAGAATGATGAAATTTGACTGGAAACTCCGCTACCGACGATTTAAAAGTGGTCAGACAATTGGTGACGCTTGACTGATCACAGGCGATAAAATGCGAGATCTAGAGTGAGATAAACTACGTTCTTACGATACTTTTCGCTCCATCTGATGGAACAATTTAAAAAAATATATAAACTTATTTAATACAATTCTTGTCGAGTTCTTCAACAGACGCCTTGATTTATGGAACGGAAAGCTCACAGAAAGCGATGGAAAATATTATTTTATCGGAAGCTTATGACACGTGCTAGGCAACGAGAGCGATCATATTTCATTTGGGGTCGGTACAAAACGTGGATCCCCTTCTGGACCTTTTTCTGGACCCCTTTCTTCACCCCTTCTGGACCACCCTCACCCCTCCCATCCACGTCAATATAACCAAAATATAATTACCTGGTATAGCTTGTGAGATCTTCAACTTATCTTCACTTTTTCTTTGCTCAAACATTTGCTTAAATCGTAAATTGAGTGCTAAAAAAATGCTTAACCTTAGCGTGCCATTTCTTTGTGTACCAAAAATATTTTGAACATCCATGCACACGTTCCCATCAGAGTTGAAGTTAAGCAAGAGTATTTTTGTTATTTCGCATCAGTACAATCTCAACATTTCTATGAAAGAAAAATTCATAAGAAAAATCATTTAACCTACCTTCACCTCTGATGCGAAGGCGTGTGTGGATGCTTACGATATTTTTGGTCAGCGGTGGTAGCTGAAAGCATACTGATGCAATCAAAATGGCAAAAAACAGAAAAGACTGAAAGGTTCAAAGTACCTATAGCCCCAAATTATTTTTTTCAATAAAATAATTCTTTGCACCTGTTCAAAACACATTGAGCCTTTTTTTAATGAGCTCTTGACTTTTTATAGGCTGTAAAGTTACGAAATATAATCTAGCCATCATCTGTCACACAACTGACCTAGTAAGAGGCATGGGTATATTCCTGATTTCATGTCACAAACTGATTTGCATGCATGTTTACAAAGACTTACTGCAATCAGTTTGTGACGTCAAATCAGGAAAAAACCCATACCTCTTACAAGGTCAGTTGTGTGACAGATGATGGCTAGATTATATTTTGTAACTTTTACAGCCTATGATCTGGAAGGGGGTCCAGAAGGGGGTCCAGAAGGGGGTCCAGAAGGGGGTCCAGAAGGGGTCCAGAAGGGGGTCCACGTTTTGTACCGACCCATTCATTTGGCAGATGTGATGATTCGGTGGATATTTCAGAGCAAAGTTCAAGATTTCTTTGTCAGTTTGGAGGAAAATGTTGTTTTACCTTTTTGCTACAATGTTAACATTAACTAACAGCGCTTACTCCTGAGGCAAACAGAGAGTACAAAAACAAAATTATATCGAGCTATCTTTAGCATCTTTCGAGTTTCGTTCATCAGAAACTGCGGAGCGTTGGAAATAAAAGGTTTGGACTTTCTGATTTATGTAAGCTTATGTCAGGCCGCATATTCTTAAAGATTACATCAATCAGCGGTTCGAAATATGATCCACATCTTTTCGCAAATATTGTTTTTATTTAGCTGATGTGTGTTCTTCAGATACGGCTACGCTCTAATGGGCAAGGATCAGGTGCTAACGGTTTGACTAACGCCACTAACGGATATGACTAACGCTCTAACGGGCAAGGGTCACGAGCTAACGGATTGGCCAACGCTACTAACAGTTTTCATCAATGTTTCTAACGGATGACTAATGGTTAGCTAACGTTTTAGACCGTTTAACGGAAGGTCGTTAGTGTACATTTTCCTGTGGAGGGTCACATATTCACAACAACAATGAGACCAAAACAAAAGGTCAGGATAATCGAGAAGTCTGGCCAATTGAGGTTTGACTCAAGCGCGGATCCAGGATTTTGAAATGGGGGGTGAATTTTCTCCACCTCAATCAGAGAAATCAGAGAAATCAAATATTATTTCAATATTTGAGGGATAAGAAAAAAAAAAGAACGAAGGGGGGCTCAGAAAAAGGGGGTGAAAATTCACCCATTTCACCTCCCCTGAATCCGTGCCTGTGACTGTACCATGGCATGGCACATGCACCGTCCCACTGAAGCTCAAAGCGGGGCTACTAACAGCCAGCCACATTCAAGAATAATGGTAATTTGAATAAATAGGGAAATTACGCTGAAGCTCTTCAATCTGTACAAAGTGTAACATACCACCATCTTGTAAATAGAATCAACAATGTGAAGCATTTCCTCCTTGGTTATGTAGCCGTCATTATCCAGGTCATACAGTTTGAAAGCCCCTGAGAGAAATGAATAAGATCAGTATAAAATTCACAAGGTTTGGTGGCAATTATATAACAGATGAACAAATTAAAAGTGATAGAGAACTGTAAAATAATTGTGAGTACATATACGGTACATGTACATACCGGTATGCCCCAGTGATAATAAGTATACTTGAATAGAAATAAGCCATGACCTGGTAGTTTTCTGCAATTTTATACTTAAGCTCAAACCATTTTGAAACCAAGTTCCCTACTATATGGTAATAAGGTACCCATATTAACAAATCCCCCTCCCTCCCCCACAGAATTAATAACAGTACTGTGTTTGAGGTTCTGTAAGCTCATGACCAGACTGTTTTGTAGGGTATTCTACAAGTGAGGAGAGCAACAACTAAAATGCAAAAAGCATTTTTTAGTGTCAGTTAAGGCTTCACGACAGGCTACTGCTACTGAACCCAATTTATTTTGCATAAGGTACTTCCATCCATGAAAGAAATAATAAACATGAACTTTGTGCTAGCATTTTTGCCCTCTCTTGCAGCTTAGCTTTGCTCAGCTCTTACAAGTAAACATTGTGGAGTGCAATATTGCAGTAGTTGGACATTAAGAATCCACTTCTGCTAAAATTGTTTGTACCAGTTTCAGGGGTCACTATAGTGTGCACATCACAATTTCATACACTTTAGATCACCTTTAAGTATAGTTCAAGCTAAAATTGTTCTTTCATTTGTCAGGGGGTTAGGCAGTTCAATTACCTCAAGTCTTTTATCCAGTTCAGTTATTGGATGAAATATTATGAATGACTTTTTTCTGGCTTGAAATACAGTGGAACCTTGATTTAACGAACCTCTATATAACGAAATTCTCGATATAATGAATGATGTTTTTCAGCCTGTCCTTTAAAAATATATGAAAAGGACCCATAACGAACCCTGGATATCAACGAACCAATTACCCTAGTCCCTCAGCACTTTGTTAGATAGAGGTTCCACTGTATAGGTAACTTTGTTACTTAAGTACAGATAGTTTTCTGGAATTTTTTCCGAGTGTTGATATTAATTGACCAACAAATGTACCGGTATTTATAATTAGGTAATTCTTACATTGAAGCTTCTCATCAATGCTTCCTCTTGAAGTTACTGACAAAGCACAGATAAACTCTCTGAACTCAATGGTCCCATCCTGGGATTAAATTGGAGAAGATCAGGTGATGCTGGTCAATCAACTTGGTGTAACAGAAAATAAAATACTTTCCCCTACTGAACCTTCCAACTAACTAACAAATCTAAGTTTATTTCTTAATTTTATTAATGCTTTATACTAATGTTTTCCTCTCTTTTCCTTTCTGAGCATAAAAAGAATGTTGTTGTTGTGAAGGTCTTTGGCAATTTTGGGGGTGGGGTTCAATCTAAAGTCAGTAAGCTCCCACACTAATGTACTAATCCTGCATGGAAGAAGAGATGTGCGAGCTAAATACATGGTGCTTTTTTCCATTTTTTCTTCAGGATTAGCTTCTTAAAAGGTTTTATTTCTGTAGGGTGTCACCAACTGTCAAAACTTTTTAGTACTGACTTAACTTGCTTGGAAGATTTCTTTAATTTTGACCCTCACTATGTTGGGGTAATTGAAAAGTTCCCAAGTACAATATGTTGCCCAGTATCTGACCATTTCTGAAATTTTGCTTGAGACAATCCATTTTAGTCTGTAATATGATGAAAAAAGGTTTAAGTCAAAAAGCTTGCCCAGAGAGAGTATAGGAAGCACCATGACAAGGTTGCCCTGTGGGTACACTGGGAGATGTGCAGTAAGTATGGGATAGAGTGTACCAGTCAGCCAGAGAATGGAGAAGTGAGGATTACCTGGGACATGACTATCTACACAGACAAGGTGCTGAAGTACAATTGGCCAGATATTACTCTAGTGCATAAAGACTCACAGGAATGGACACTTATTGACATAGCTGTGCCATCATTAGGACTGAGGAGCTATGAAGCCATTGACGTTGGGAGCAGGTCAATTGGAGAAGGTGGAAAGGTACCAGGACCAAGCATTTGAAATCACGAGGATTCAATTATTGGAGCCTTGGAAGTCAAAGTACGTAATAGCTATTGCAATTGGTGCACTTGGAAGCATCTCGAAAAACGCTAAGACCTGGTATGGGAAGCTAGATCTACCTGACATCTTTGGAAGTGTACAGTTGTTGGCCATCCTCGGAACTGCCCACGTGTTGCAAAAAGTGTTTTGTCTCTAAGCTGTGGGGAGTTGCTGAAACATGACTAACAATACCCAGAAGAACACCAGAAAACTGGAGAGAATCCCATAATAATAATGATAATAATAATAATAATAATAATAATAATAATAATAATTGTATAGGATATCTGGGCATTCAGAAGTTTTTACTGCCATAATAATAAAAATAATAATAATAATAATAATCACTTTAGTAAAGTCTCAAATCTTTCTAGCTGAGCACAGATGCTCTACTAATTGGGGAGACTAATTCAAATCAAATGTAAATAAAGTAGAATCAAATCAAATCAAATGTTTTTTGGGAGAGGGGAAAACCGGAGAACCTGGAGAGAAACCTCTCGGAGCAGAGTAGAGAACCAACAAACTCAGCTCACTTATGACGCAGAGTCTGGGAATTGAACCTGGGAGACATTGGTGGAAGGTGAGCGCCCTCACCACTGCACCAACCCTGCTCCCCCCAACCACAAAAATAACAACATAATTCAACGTAATGATTTCACTGATTCAAGGAAATCATCCTTGGACAATTCAAAGTCATGGTTTGCCAGCTCAATCAGCCAATCTTCTGACTGGTTTTCTTCATTTTTGGTTAAAACTGAAGGAGACTCGAAGGAGGGCCCTTCCAGCGGTTATAGTTTTCCCTCCCTGCACCTGTAGTCTGTCCACCAACATTGTTATCTTTATTCACCAATTTTGAGCTACTTTTTTGGTACTTAGTCTGCCATCACTAACATTTCTCATTGCCTTGAGACACCATTCTAGAGTCAACAAAAAGGTTTAGATGATAATTCCCAGTTTTGACTTCCGCTTCTGGTGATACAAAATGCAAAAAATGCAAATGGAAGCAAATTAACACACGGACAACAAAAATGAAGAAAGTTTCCATAAAGAGTTGTGTAGCATTTACATGGATTATATGCATATCCTGTATTATAGTGAAAGGTATGAAATTAATCTTGTTTAAACAGTTTACGCAGCTTATACAATGTTTTTGCACAGTAAATAAAAACTGGTCGGATACTGGGCATACTAAATCAAAACTTAGTGAATGTTTCTGGCCTCCGTTATTGCAAAAAATTAAATTTTTAAGAAGAATTAATTGATGTTTTGACCTCTTGATTTCTTTGAGTATGATCATCACTTCAAATATCTAAATGTTCCTTTGAGAATATCACATTTTACAGACCCTTAGTTGAAAAACGATAGTTTCACTGTGCAGTGAAAAGCGTAAATATTAGCGACGAAAATGTCACACACCTGAACAGAATGGTGCCTGCATTCTGCAAGTATCTCTCAAGCTAAAGGACTGCTAATTAAACCAAGTGCTTTTCAAAGGTGAAACATTCAGCTTCCTTTCAGAACACTTCACATGTGGGAAATGAATAAGCACATTGCAATTTTTTTTAAACTGGTCGGATACTGGGCAACATACTGTAAATGACATATCTAACATAAGGTATCCACAAATAATATTTAAGCTTTTATTTCTTGTTATGGTTTTAGAGCGGTTTTCAATTGAGTGTCGAAAGTAATTCTGGTACGTTTTGCTTTGGTTTTGCATTGCTTCGCTTTGTGATTGGCCAGCAAAACTCATGCCACTTTCTCAACCAATGAGCAGCAAAACCAAAACCAATCATGACCTGTACATGCGCATTTTCCCGCGCTTTGCGCCAGTTATGTGTAATTACTTTGAATTCTGATTGGTTCATTGCACTTTTTTGGTCTGTTGTGATTGGCTGGAGTAATTGCTTTGGTTTTATGACACTCAATTGAAAACTGCTCTATTAATCTTATGGTTAAATTGATTTTATTACTTCAACTCGGTATTGGTTCTTGAATTAATTAAAGTCAGTCTTTCTTTCTGTGCAGTTAAGACGTGATGAAATTATCACAAAAACAAATAGAGTGTAAATTATTTAGGCTTCATTTCCAGCCTTTTTGTGTGATTATGTTCCTTCACTTTGCACCTGTCATCTCCAGCATCAAGACTTGAAAGGCATCAAGACTTTTTTCACTCTTTCCATTGTGAGTGACAATAGATAACGTGGAATGCAGATTTGCTTTTACAATTATTCATGATTTTCCGATGTTATTGTGATAGTGATGTCATAGCAAAACATCAATTCATATCCTTTGTGAAAAGCAAAGGTTTGTTTTGATGTGACCCCGTAATTTATTCAAAGTGCAGTTAAAAACTGCTCAATCACTCCACCTGTTCCTTGATTTAATTTTAAAATTTGAGTGATTTAAATTACCTAGAATTTTCACTCTTATTTGAAACAAAAAATTAATAAAGGTCGAGCAAATAATCCTATAATTTTCAATGACATGCATATTTTACCGTGGCGTTCTCTAACAAACGATTTTTTAAATTAAAATTATCCTTTTGTGAGTATAACTTATTAAGTATAGCTGTAAAGACCTTAATACCAGTTTCAAATTTGAAAATTTACCTATTGCATTCACATTGTTTCACCGCTGATGGTGTTTTTTTTTTCAAATACTGTCTTTCTACGTCATACTAATTGAATGGACATATAGGAGACAAAATATTTGTTTACATTCATTAATTAACGGTAACAAGGAACACCGATGGGAATTATGGGCTCAAAATTTCCTAATTCCAAAACGTTTCCTAATTCACAAAAGAGAGAACGCATGTTTAGCCACGTAAAAAATTTGGAAAGATATTTAAACATATGCATGGACCACGGCGATGATCTGTAATGTATCTATAAGCATGCTGTCCAGTGACACTGGTAAAAATTACGGGAACCCCTACTGATGTATTATAATAATCAAAAATAGCCATGCATTAGGCTGTATCATTCTCGCGTTGTCTGAACTTCGTTGCGTTTTTCATGTAAAGCCACATTAACGTTTTTAAAAGAAGAGTTTAAAGTAACAAATAGTTCATTGTTGCATTGAATATTCATGTATGTGAAGTCAAGCACTTTATAATTAGATAAGTGAACCTTTACCTTATTTTCATCAAATACGTTGAAAACAAAGGAAGCAAACTTTGACGGGTCCCCGAACGGAAAGAACTGCTTATAGATTTTCTGGAACTCCTGTTGCGAAACAACAAAAAATAAGGAGGACTTGGGCAATCTGGAATTTAATTTTGTAAACACAAGCTAAAAGCGGTATGTTTCAAGAGAGTATTTTCGCAACGCAAGGGTGAAATAATTTTGTCAGGACTCTTCTACACTGAAAATCTGCTTCAAAATTTACTCACCAATTCATTAAGGTTCCCTGACGGGCAGTCTTTGAGGAATCCTTTGTACCTGCGAGAGATAAAACCCAGTCGCAAATTAACACTTTCTGATCGACTGCCTGTGGCGAGCTCCATGTAATTACACCATCTGTTCAAAGCTGCTGAAAACATTTGCAGTTTAAAATCTTACCATTGCTGTAATTCTTTTTCACTGACTGAAAATAAATGCATCGAAGAAGAAAGGAGTTAACAAGGACACTTGATATTGACTTTACGCTACACATTCAAAGAACTTTACAGTAATTTCGTTCAGTTGCCAAATGTGTGCGTGCAAGACAGTTTCTTCTGTAAGACGAAAACCGGTCTGTCCACGAGAATTGGATATAAACAACCAAACAGAATGAGAACATGTGTTCGACTTACAGTAGGTCTTGTGGACTAGCTCTTGGACCAACTCGGGTTTTAGCTTGCAATTTTTATGCCCCATTTCATTCAAGGCAAAGAATAATTACAGTGCCGTTCCGGCCGATCATACATTGTATAGAAATGTCGAGTGTTTCAGGAGATTTAAATTCATGTGTGACCGTATTGTTACCATGGAAATATTGCGTTACAGTATTGTCTACTTATGGATTGGCCTTTTTGGAACTTTTTTTCTTGGATTTTCAAGAGTATTATTAAGGATCTTTGTCGAAATCCGTGCAGTGCTTTTAAAACTTGCCTTCCATTTTGATGTCAACTCTTAAATATTGACTTTTCGTGTTATCTGGCTGGCGCGCTTCTGACGGAAAAGATAACTTTGAAAACAGTGGGTGTAAATTGACGTCACTACGATCAAATCACTTCCACCTGAATTGAAAACACACGAAAGATGTAAAAGATATGGAGATTTGGCAATTCCTGTCATTTAAAATGTTTAGGGAAGAAAATATATTTGATATTATTTTCTATTTTACGTAATTACTAAGAAATTTTGATTAAAAAATGACACAAAAAAGCTTCTAGAAACGGTGCCATGTAATTAGACAAAACGAAAAGAAACATTTTACCGCAGATCGAAACAAACTAGACGCTATTTATAAATAAACGCCTATTTTTATACCCACCCCAAATGTGTGCGAACCTTTTTTTATAGCACAAGCTTTAGTAGCATTTATGTGAAATATTATTTTTGCGCTGGTTGGCCAGTTGTGGCTTTTTTTTTTTCTCGGAAAACCACGAAATGTGGAATACTCTGATTACGGAACACTTTATTGACAAGAAGAAAGAACTGAACCTTATTTCATTGGAAACGGCTTCTGAAGGTTTCTTTTGCACTTTTCGCGGTTGTCACTTGAATCAACAAGACCAGCATAAATAAAAGGAAGCCCTACGTTCTATACACCAGTAACTGATTTTTTTTCGAGTGATTTGGAATTAATAATACAGAGGGCCGGGAGATTAAACTTTGTTTTGTCTTTTTTTTAAATTGCTTTTTATTTCTTTCTGTATGGCTTGTAGCCCTAGACAAATGATACTTGTTTTAAGTCAGTTAATTGCCGTTATAGGTTCAGACATCAGGCTTAGCTTTTGCGAAACATTGGCTCTCCTCAGTCCATTGTCTTTTCTATTGCTTTGGGAATCTGCTTATCAATGCTTGCGTTCTTTTACAACGCACGAACTTGAAACTAAGGCTGGTATAAAGTCATTTTAAAAAGGGAATGGCCTGGTGGCAGAACTGTTAACAAAGGTCTTATTGTGGGAAACTGCGACGATCCGTGACCATCCATCAGTGGTGATATCTACAGTCTATCTACAGTCGGATAAGGACGAAAGTGCTGGAAGCATACACAATGTCAATGCCATTCTAGTTCATCTTTTTTGTATCGATTATATACCTCTTGCTAACCGAGTTTGAGGTCCGTACTGTAAGTTACGGACCGAGTTTTTTCCCGTTGATTTATGGCCCAAGCGCGCGGGCCATAAATTAATGGGAAAAAACGAGGATCCGTAACTTACAGTACGGACCGAGAAAACGAGGTTAGTAAGATATTTATTTTATCTCTGAGGTTAATCCGGCGCGCGGAAAAGGAAACTAGTTGAAGTCAAGCGGGCCGTACTGTAGAATACGGCCCGCAAAATTGACCAATCACAGCGCACGTACTGATTTTATAAGAGGGGAGGGAGGGGAGGGGATATCGGGTGCGCGCGCCCACTGTCCCCCCGCTCCCTTCCCCTTCTAGCGGCAAGTATGAAAATGAATATAAGGAATTTGTACAGCGCTAAAACTATAAACAATATTCAGAAGCGCTTTACATTGTTACAAAAAAAAAAATTTCTATACTAATTTAAAATTAAAATAACCAAAAGCGCTAAACATTTAGAACTATTCCAACAAACTAAAAGCTTTCCTAAATAGAAATGTTTTAACTTGCATTTTTAAAAATGGCTAGGCTGCTACTTGTTCTTATAGTTAATGACAACGAGTTCCATAACACACAGAGCTACATAGGTGCAGCATGAGCAAAGACCCGATCCCGGTTAGAGCGGAGATTTTACCATCTTGCATAAGCACGATTGAAAAGGAAATCACTGCTTTTTATTAGCTTAGGTAGAACATTTCCTACTACAATAAATAAAACGTAAAATCTACATCTCTTAAAGTGGACACCCTTTACTAAAATTAGGCGCCTTATAAAATCAGGCACAATATAAAACATGGCAGGTATATTAATTACACTAGTAAACAGAAATTTAAATTTAAACACCAATTTGGTGTAAAAGTAATAAGCAGAGAAAAAAATCTACAAAGCTTGATACCTACATCATTATATTTTTGTATGGAATTAAATAAAAAAATTATCACACACAAATAAAGAATATAAGTAATCATATAAATCTAGCAAGGTATACATTCACCCATAAACAATTAAATAGCTTAATTACTATGATGACTTTTCTACAAGTTAACTCAACTTCACCCTACTCTGCACACGTGTACAGAATAAATCACCGCTAGAGAAAACCGCAATGGAGCCGCATGATCGTTTAACTTTCCTACTTTTCGAATACCATGTTCGCAAAGATGCCACACGAGTATGTCCCGTACTGGACAAATCCCCTCTGTCGATCACAAGCCAACAAAATATAATCCAACTGAAAGTCACTGTGTAAAACTTCGACAACACTCCTTCTTTCTGGCGTAGGAATTCATCATGTCATTCTCTCACACAGATCTGTCCAGCCCGATTCTTAGGCTGTATTCACAGTACTCCGCAAATGATAAGCATCCTTTTTTGCGCCGGCACTGAAACCAAACATATACAGCTGTAGTTGTTTAGTGCCTAGTTTTCAGTGCCGAAACAAATCTATACAGGCCCTGTATGGAATGGCAATCGAGCTAATTACTGTCTGAGCTTCCCAGAAGTCAATGAGAGACTCATTTTGATGAAAAATAATGACGTGCTTGTACTCTTTCCTTTTAGTCTCTTTCTGTGCTCAGACACAAGTAGCACGCTGAAATCATTGTGCCATACGCGGTTTTCATGTGCAGCTGGCAAAATTTCTATGCGCTACAATGTGAACCCAGGCGCGACAGCATCAAGAGTTCATGGTTGTGAGCATAGGAAGAGATTGTGTGCCCCGTCAAGAGCGGGCTCAAAAGGTTGACAATTGATTGCCACTTTAGAGAGAGTTCTATGTACATTCTATTCACACTACACTGATTACGGGTTAATACATCTAAATACTGGCTTGCTCTATGGCAATCGCCTGACGTTGCTGCAGCCATTACAAGTAGACAGGTGAGCCTTGTTCATCTGTTAGTCATCTGCTTGAGAAAGATCCTCTTGAGGAAGATCAATTGCTAAAGCTTGGACTATCCAGGGGTCACGCTTGGAACCTTCACGGAACTCTTCCATTGTCAATTTCCCATCCTCGTTCTGAAACGTCAGGAAAAAAAAAAAAGAAAAACTAACGAGTCAGGGTGCGATGTGTCTTAACAACATTGATATTTCACTAAGATAGTAACGAATTTTCATCTTTGTAAATAAACTTGATTGCAACCTATTTGGACTGGAGAATTAATACAAAAGTTTATATGATTAAAAAATAAGAAACAAAAACCAATAGCGACCAGAGGAGACAAAAGTCAGGCTTATCCAGCTAACCGGTAAAACAATTTTGACATCATTCTTGCCTCCCACACCCCCGTGCCCCCCCAACACCCCCCCCACAAAAAAATTAAATAAATAAATAAATAATTCCTGATTGCTTGTTAAGATGAAGGAAAGGCTTTTAGAATGATACAGCACAGATTTCAGATCTACAGCCATAGGGTGCCACACCCGCAATTCAACAAAATAATGATGTGGTGGTCAATCCAAAATAATTGGTTAAAAGGTACAACTATGGGCACCATTATCAACACAAACCTTGTCCATCTGTTTGAAGATCTTGTCCACCCTCTTTTTAGGGGTGTCTTCATCTTTTGGTAAATCTATAATATTACCCTAGCGAGAGAAGACAAAACCATACAAAAGAGATGATGGCAAGTTACAGTAACACTCAAAAGTAAGTACCGGTAGACAGTCCCGCGTGTCTCAAGGCCTGATTCTCAAAAATTTCGAGGATCGAGTCTCGAGTCAAGTTTCAAGATGAAAAACTAACGAGCTTGCCGCTTGACTGTTCTGCCAATAAATACATTGTAATAAAGGACCGCACTTGAAAGCATTGTACATACTGTTTACAGTTTTCAATTTTGGTGCATGCATAAGGAAGGAACAAATCAAACTACACATCAGAGTTAGAGTGTCAGTACCATGGGAGATAACAATCTGTCTGACAGAAAGATGCAGACAGACATCTGCATGCATTATCCAGGGCTACACAGAGACATTAATGCATGAGGTGCTGTCCCACCAGGATTTTCCCTTAGGGAGTCCTAAACCCTACTTTGCAATACAGGCACTAATATACTGGGCTGCTAGATGGATTGGTGCACATTAGAGCGCTTTTCAATTGAGTGTTGTAAAACCAAAACCAAAGCAATTGCTCCAGCCAATCGCAACAGAAGTAAGCAATGAAATGAGCCAATCAGAATACGAAGCAATTACATGTAGCCGGTATAAAGCGTGGGAAAATATGCGCACGCAAATCACAGTTGGTTTTGGTTTTGCTTCTCATTGGTTGAGAAAGTGGCGTGAGTTTTCCTGGCCAATCACAGAGCGAACCAAAGCAAAACAATAATTACTTTCAACACTCACCTGAAAACCGCTCTAACATGCAATGAATTTATTGTCTTTTACCACATGTCTGCCACTCCAACTAAAACCCCAACACATCAAACTCCATATTACTCTGACAGCGCTAGACAAGCTAGGATTCCCAGGACATCAAACCCCATATTACTCTGACAGTGCTAGACAAGCTAGGATTCCAAGGACATCAAACCCCATAGTACTCTGACAGCGCTAGACAAGCTAGGATTCCCAGGACATCTTTTGTGAAAACAAAGAAATGCCAGAAGAGCAATTAACAAAGCTTACCACCATGCAATAAATTGCTTCCACAATTTCCTGCATTTCATTTCTTGTGATGAATCCATCTTTATCAAGGTCATATAGACTAAAAGCCCCTGAGAGAGAAATAAATAATAGTCAATCACATTTTGTTACAATCTTAAAAGCTATCTCCTTAACCCTTTCACCACCAAGGGGGACTTTATAGATTTTACTCTAACACCAGATGATTTTACTCGTCAAAGGGGAGGCCTTTGGTGGTGAAAGGGTTAAGCATCAAAGCCTTATGATGTGCAAACAATAATCAACTGAGTTTCAAAGCCCCCCCCCCCCCTCCCAACCCATCCGAGAAGACTAGAAAGTCTAACCATTTGCAGATGTCATTACAAAAGTAGCAATTCTTTCTCCTCAATTATTTAAAGACCCTGAGTGTTGGTCCAGCTGGGGTTTGAACCTGCAACCTCCTGCACGGTAGTCTGCTGCTCTACCAACTGAGCTAACCGGTTGGCTTCAATACCCCCTCCTGGGATTCAGTTTGAATCTTTTCACTGTCCACCTTCTTCATACAGCAAGTTTACAATGTTGACTGACTGCACAAAGAATGGTAGTCTTTACACTAGGCTGTTAAGTAAGACTTATGAGCTGCTAAGTTTTACTTAGCTAAAAATATGCATGTGAAGGCCTAAGTAAAATCCCAAGATATTTTACTTTGCATCTCATTATAGTGGGAAAGTTGAAACGACTCAAGGAAGTTTCAAGTGACTTGAAAACCATCCTTACAGCTGTAGAACTGACTTAGCCAACTTGCAGTTTCTTGAGCTTTGAGGTGGGCAAAGCTTGTCAGTCAACTTAAATTAAATGCGTTGGAAATAAACTTAAGTTATATCTCAAGGAACAAACAACACTTGTGTGTGAAGCGTTAAGTCAGAAAAAATTACTTGAATTATCTTGACTTGGAATCTTTCTAAGTATACTTTTTCTCTCTTTTTCTTTCTCTCTGTTAAGACTACCAATGTTTCTCAACTAGTGAAATTCTATTTCTTAGACTTCAGCCTGAATGATAAAATGTCATTTGGTTGTCTATGGAAACGCTAAATACCAGTGAGGGTCATTCTTACCGTAAAAGTTCTGTTAAGCCCCTGGGGGGCTTATTTTATTTCAGGCCTCATTGACAGGGGGATTATTAGAGAGGGGGGCTTAATAGAGAGGGGGGGGGGGGGGGCTCATTTGAAATCTCAAACATGCCGTTTTCGTTTTATAATACATGTAGTTCTTGTACCAAACTCAAACAACTGCAGTGAAACTTGAGTATTTAATAAAGAGCAACAAACAGTGTTATGTGTTTGAGTGTATAATTGGTTTAAAGTAAACCAGCTGGGCTGCATGAAGTGAATTTTGTAAGAGGGAATAGGAGGGGTTCATTACAAAATCCCATGTTCCAAAAAGGGGGGAGGTTATTAGAGAGGGGGGCTTAATAGAGAGGGGGGCTCATTTGAAATCTCAAACATGCCGTTTTCGTTTTATAATAGTTCTTGTACCAAACTCAAACAACTGCAGTGAAACTTGAGTATTTAATAAAGAGCAACAAACAGTGTTATGTGTTTGAGTGTATAATTGGTTTAAAGTAAAGCAGCTGGTCTGCATGAAGTGAATTTTGTAAGAGGGAATAGGAGGGGCTCATTACAAAATCTCATGTTCCAAAAAGGGGGGGAGGTTATTAATAGAGAGGGGGGCTTATTACAAAAAATGACTTCCAAACGGGGGGCTTATTAGAGAGGGGGTTAATAGAGAGGGGGGCTTAATGGAGCTTTTACGGTATTCACTATAATCAGTTGAAATGCACCAGGAAATTTATGCCGTCACTGAATTCATTATTCTTAACTGTCTAACTTGAAAAATAATACAAACAGTATTGAATTAACCATTACAGTTTCTACAGGGCATGTCACTTGATTCAAGCCACATGCAAAAACAAATACTCACATTCCAATTTTTCATCTAAACTTCCCCGAGAGGTTATTGATAATGCAGTGATAAACTCTGTGAAGTTGATGGATCCATCCTGGAAGGCAAGCAAACAGCTTTAACATCCATTTGCAAGGGAATGATGTAATCATTTTAGCTCAGAACAGTTAAACAATTATTTGATATTATATCCATTGGTGTCACTATCTCAATTTTGATTGGCTACAAGCACCCAGCTACTTGGCTTTTGCCGGCAGTGTTTCGTTACGTCACACCGTCCTACAGATAATAGTTTTTCTACATGTACACTGCAGAAGTGATGTCATAACTACAGACGATAGTTTTTATTAATAATATGCATGTAGTAGTGATGTCATACCTTCAGATAATAGTTTTACACAAGTGAGAAGCATGTTCGTTTTCCTGAAACTTGTCAAGATTTCTTTTACAGAATGAGAATTTTTTTACAGAACGTTTTACCAAAACAGTGCTCAGTTCAGTCAAAGATTTAATTTTAAGTTCTAAAACAGTTCAGTTCAGTTCATTTATTTTACACTATTTGCAAAGGAATTACAAAGCAAAAAAAAAATATATATATATATATAATAATAATACAAGAGTTACACTTAGTGATTAAAAAAATATCATAGACTAAAGTTGAGATTTTGAGTTGGCCACCACCTACTTTAGAAATAATAAATAGAAGAAAGAGAAAAAGAGAGAACTCTGAGCTTAAGTATAATATATTTTTATAGAGCCTAAGTCTAGCAAACAAATGTATACAGTGTATGTATATTAAGTGAAGAACTGGAAAGCGGAAAATATGAGAAAAATAAAACAGTTCACTTCAGTTAATTTATTTCACACTATTTGCAAAGGAATTACGAAGCAAAAAAAAAAAAAAAATTACAAGAGTTACAACACTTAGTGATTAGAAAAAATATCATAGACTAAAGCTGAGATTACAGGATGTGACTGGTGACCAAAGCAGCAAAATTAATGCTTTTGAGTTGGCCACCACCTACTTTAGAATAAATAGAAGAACGAGAAGAAGAGAGAACTCTGAGCTTAAAATGTTTTTGTAGAGCCTAAGACTAGCAAACAAATATAAATGTATATTGAGTAAAGAACTGGAAAGAGGAAAATATGAGAAAAATAAGGAAAAAATCAAGAAGAAAAGGAGGAAGAAGAACATAAAAAACAAACAAACAAACAAGACAGCAAGCAAAGAAGCAACTAGGAAGTAAGCAGAGACTGATAAGCATAAACATGAATTATTAGTGCTATATTAAGTACAACAATTAGGTACATATTTGAATACTAAACAGCATCATTGTTGCCTGATTGACAAGAGATTAGGTGGGCTATGTAAAGTTTCTTAAATTGGTTTGAACTTTGCAGATGACTTCTTTTAATGCCAAGGGGTCAGTCTCCCACATGACTGAGGCAGAGTACTTAAAAGTAAATCTACTAACTTTTGGACATTTTAGAGTGGCCAATCTTTCTGGAAACATTTAGACTGCACTGCAACTTTTAGGTTCCAAGCTTATACAAATAAAGTTGTTAATAAGTTGATGTAGCATGTTTAGTTTCTTGCACATGCTCTTGTTCTTACAAATGCTAAAGTCATAGACTTGGTTTTCGCATTATTATGGCTTTGGTCTGCATTATCTGCTGCAGCAGATAATGCATTATCATTGCAATATCATGCTTTGGTCTGCATTATCAGCTGCAGCAGATAAGATAAACCTCAGCTATGATAATTCTTGATATCATGCTCAACCTCATCCAATGATAGTCAAATAACTGATAATAATCAACAAAGACTTTTCCAAAGATTTCCCACCCACTTTCCTTCATTTTAAGGTAGTTGCACTGACAGATTTTTGTACTTCAGAAGCTACTCATTTATTTTATTTTATTTTATTTTATTAGCTTCACCAACTTAATATTAAATATACACAAACAAAAAAAAATATAGATGGTACAAAACAGGCAGGGACACCATAACAGCGGGCCCACTGAAAGCTCATATCACAAGATATTCAAGAAAAGTTGTTTTGACTTGATATAAGGTAAGCAGATAACCGACATGTGGAATCAACTACCTCTAGATATTTGTTGCTCTGATAATGTAAATATTTTTAAGTCTAGAGTTAGTGATTTTTAAGTATTTGATTTTTTCCCCCTTAATGTATGCTTAGAATTTACTATTTCTCGCATATCTACATTAGTTTATAGGTGATCTGTTTATATATGGGGTCTAGGGCTCCTTTACGGAATATCCTTTGGCTTTTTAACCATAGATTGAAATAAATAAATAAATAAAAGAATATTTTATGGATTTTCAAAGTTTATCATTTTTACTGGAGCACATAGTTGGCTTGATTGACAAGAAAGAGAAAAGGTCGGTTTCTATGAAACTATTGAAAATGTGAAATTCCAGCCAGTGGCTTCGCTTTCCAGCTCAGCTTGAAGACAAAATGGCAGGAAGTACATCGATAGTCACTGTGAGAAAAGAGGTGGTATTCCAGGCTTTTGAGACCCATGCCAGTTGCGCAGAAAGGGTAGGCTTGAATGAGGTTTTTTTGTATTTTTAACTACATGTAATTGTCAGAAATAAGATTTGGAAATGGTCTATGTTACTCAGATTCCACGTTCCTGAGGGTGTGATTTGAATCCTGAGGGGTTTCATCTTGAAGTCTGGAGAAACATCACACCATGCCCACCACTGGCTCTGCAGATATCTGTGGGCGTTCCTTTGGGATGCCCCTTCCTGAGTAACACTTTTTCATCTTGTATGCCTGGTTGCCCTTGATCATATTTTCAAGCCAAACAGTTCATTTACCCATTGCATAACATGGTTCACAAAAAATTATTCCCTCACTAGATTTCTGTTTCCGTTTACATGTACATACTTTGTGTATTTCCCCTTACATGTTTAGCAAAATTTAGCCAGTGCAACTGCCTTAAGTTTAAAACCAACTTTAAAAAGTATTTTCAACAATTGAATTGTTGTCAAATGAAGAATGATCCTCGCAGCTGTGAATGCAATTTATGCAATTGTGAAATGAAGCCTGAAAAAAAATTCAGGACTTTTAATGGAGTTTGATCCTGATGTTGGGAGCAGGTCAATTGTTGATTACATTTAGTCAACTTAGAAACAAACAAACAAACAAACATTGACAAAAGCATAATAAAGATTATTATTATTATAATTATTATTCTCAAACTCATTAATTATTCATAAGGGTATTAGCCAATTGGAGTGCCTCATTTTGGTCAGGTGGATGTTTCTTGATACCCAATGAAAGTACTGATCAAGACACTTGAATTTTAATTAGCAACCTCAAAAATTACAATGCAGGCAATTATTAACTAGTAACGTGAAAATTACAGATCTGGACCTTCCGACCTTCTTGCATGCCATTCTGCATCTCTGCATCTCTTTTACCCTGAGTATCAAGTGGACTTGATGTCTCGACAGATGCCTCAGAACACATTCTATTGTGTAGAAAGTACTGAGTGGACAAATTTCGCAAACTAGTAGTTTAAGAGATACGGTATCAATTTCCTGTATTTCGCAGCTTACAGAATTTACCTTGTGTAAGTCATAATGTTTGACTAGACCGCCATTCAGGAACCAAAATCGGTACTTTCGTCTCTCTTTCCAGCTGCCATGGTCTAAAAATGTTCAAAGCCAATCTGTTTTTGTACTTTGTAGAAGCTGGAACGGCTTCATAAGCTATAAACTGGTCCTCACATGAAGTTTTAGGCGGACGAAAACGACTCGCTCCGTCCTTGATCTGCGCCAGCATGTGTCAGCTACACTGAATGCTGACGCGAAACAAACAACTCTCAAAAAATGTACAGGCAAAAGAGTTGTGGAAAATGCGAAACAATGTATTCACTTGGTGCTCGTTGAAACAATAAGTGCTAATTATATAGAGAATATATTTTCTACATCCCATTGTATTATTATGCGCATTTGAGAAGCTGTATCAAAAACTCGTGCTTCATGTTTCATAGGAGTTCCAAACACCTTGAAACAATAAAAGCACTCCGCCTTCGACGTCGTGCTTTCATCTGTTTCTCGGTGTTTGGAACCCCTGATGAAACACTCGCACTCATTTTTGATATACCGTAAAGACTTGCACATAAGCCGCACTCACAGATAAGCCGCACCCCGACTTTTGGAAAAAGTTTTTTTTCCACAACTATGACTTATGATTGATGTTATTCTTTTAGGTAGTTGTTGACAGGTATTTCTTTCGTTCAATAGACAGCTTTCATAGAATTTTGCGTGTTCATCGTTCTGAATGTTCGTAGCTTAGTAGCCATGCAATAGTTCGGACGATAGAAGACTGGACACCGACGAAGAAACAGTGGGCCATTCTCCACACAAATACTCAAGAATAGTGTGTTATTTTCAATTTCTCACCCATGGAGGATCGATTGCCGTTGAAGTTACAGGCCGTTGTCGATGCTGTAAACAATTTTGTGGGGGAATGGAAATTCCATGCTGTGTCACGTTCTTCTGTTCAAGAAAAAC
The DNA here is from genome assembly GCA_016490735.1 of Pachyseris speciosa. Lineage (NCBI taxonomy): Eukaryota > Metazoa > Cnidaria > Anthozoa > Scleractinia > Pachyseridae > Pachyseris > Pachyseris speciosa. The sequence continues at coordinate 332,413 of JAEMWC010000189.1, forward strand.
GACCATAAAGCGTTCAATCTGTTAACAAAGGTTTAGCACTGTTTAACAGCGATAGAAATGTGAGCTTGAGATATAAAGCTAATACTTGCATTACCAACGGCTCTTTTAGGAGCCACCGAACTTGCAAAAGCAATGATCAATACTCCGTTTTAGTTTTATGTAGTATATATTAACTCTTTTTCTACAAGCGATTTCGTTGCCTTTGTTGCAATTTCCGGAGGGTAGGAGGTCAAATCGACCTGGCTGCTCCATATAAGGGGTTAACACAGAGATTTCACTGGTCCACAACACTGAAGGCTCTATCTTTGTTGTCACTCACGTCATGCTAGCTGTCGTTTATTTCTAAACGAACACTGCAGCTGCAATTCCTTACTTATTTGATTTATAAGTGTGTTTTTCGAGCCATTTTCCACCTCAGAAGCCCCCTGCCTGGCATCATAAAGCTGGGTTGATGGGTAGAGGAAAACCTTTGAAAGAAAACAGAGGTGAGAAGCAATTTCACACGAAGTGGTCCGCTCAAAGTATTCGAGTGAGTGTTGGCAATTCACAGAGTGAAGTTGTGTCTTTAGTCGTTTTGTGAGTGGATTCTGGGACCTGGCATGGCAATTTCGGTGAGTTTTGACTTGTAAATAACGCAATCGGTGCAATATTTTGTCAGCAGGACCGGATGGCTCAACATGGTTCTAAAAATTTCTGAAATGGAAATTGGCAGACTTTCACTCGCCTGGTATACAAGAGTTTCCCATAATTCCTTTGGGTCACAAACGCAAAAATGACAGACCTGTGAGAGCAACTGAAATCAAACGCCTTATCCACGCCGCGCTAAAAAAGTGAGCAGGAAATTGTGGAACAGATGGTAAGACGTGGAGTCAAAGTTTGCTGGCAATGTAGACTTTTAGCTTTAAAAGGAATTTTTGTCTTAAGATTTTCAAGACAAAGTTATGTATTTTACGGTCTTGTCTGGGGGCGTGTTTGGTTTTGCAACAGAATAAAAGGTCATATTCATTGAAAATTAGGATATTTGGCCAGTTTAGAGGGTGATAAAGTCTATTTGTAAACAACTGATTATTTGGCAATAAGAATGGTTCATTTCAAACATAGACCAGGATTTGAGAAAGTTGTGGGTTTTCAAGGTAGGGTGCAAAAATGCACCATATTTGGTAAACCTGTTGGAAAAGAGTTAATGTACTTTTCCATAAAAATGTCTATTCATGAAAATTTACGCCACCTTTTCCAAATAGTCTTGCAGGTAAGTCACACCCCCGATTTCGAACAACAAGTCTTGGGAAAAAGGTGCTGCTTATCTGTGAGTCTTTTAATACGGTATTACTTATTAGTGTTTCAAGACTCTGTAGATTCCTGGTACTCAACCCATAGATCATCTCTCTTACATAAGCAGTCACAAATACATTGTTGCTCTAACCCTAATCCTAAAACTAACAATTGAAATTAAACCATGATTTCTAGAAAACGAAGCACAAAAACAAGCCTGTACATGAGAAATCAGCAATTTTTTTTAGCAAAATACAGTGTAATAATGATGATGATGATCATAAAACACACAAAAAGTTACTAAAGCCCTAACACTTTATGGTTGTGTGGTTTTGCAGATCAAGAACTTTTAGAACCAACCAAGCCACAAAGGCAAGGTTAAGTCAGTATTTTTGCTCTTTACTGTTATAATTGCATTAGCAATACAGTACACTGTACATCACAGGTTGATAACTAAAGGGAAATACTTACAGAGTTCTTGTCAAAAACTTTAAACACAAAGGATGCAAACTTTGAGGGATCACCAAAAGGAAAGAACTGCTGGTATATTTTTTGAAATTCCTACAAGAAGAAAGAAAAAAATATCACTTGGTTAAAGGACCTTCAGATTAAGATCTTTGTGTCTCCATACAGTCACCTAGGTTAAGGATTCTGATCTTTTGAAGAATATGAATTTAAATCCATCACAGTTGTACCTGAATAAGTGATATAAAATGCATACACACTGTATTTGAAGCATTTCAGTGCTGTTTTCAACAACGAGGCTTCTATACTTTTTTAAAACAGACACAACACAACAAAAAACAACATACAATCATTCTGTATATTCATTCAATTGACACAATTATGCAATGCAGGTTTTGACATCTCCACTAGCCTGGTAGCCCGAGGCTAGTAAAAATGGAGTCGGGCTCGTAAAAATCACATGTTCAGTAGTCTGTGGGCTAGTAGAATTTGAGAAATAAATAATATTTATTTTGATTAACTTCACTCAACAGCCAGTAAAGAAGACAAATTATGTAAAGTTTTAATGAGAATGACAATAAAGGAGGTATTAAAAACTGCCATTCCATGTGGTCTTGACCAGAAAACTGTGGATCAACTGAAATCCTCTTTCAATCTGCATGTGGTCTTGCTAAGCATGGTCACCGTTACAGTGACCAAGATCCTGGGAAGGAGCTTGGGCTACTGAGATGTGCTGTGGGCTAGTAGATTTCAAAAGGTCACTAGCCTGCAGTGGTACTACGTGTAGCACGTAAGTAGCCAAGTGTAACCAGAGAGCAGGGGTTATTTTCTCCTGTTGCATGATTAATGGTTTTTGAGTGAAATGTGCAGTACTGAAGACCAACATTGTCTAAATTGTGTAGTTCCAGAAAATATCCATACCCCCACCATGGAAGGTCAATGGAAATTCCCAGGGGGAGGGGGGTTCAATGGTAGAAATTTCCAAGGGGCCTGGGGTTAGACACAACCTTGTTTTTTCCAGGGGTAAATCGTTGAGAAAGAACTGCTTTGCAGTACAGTGTACACACGAACTTGAGAAACGCAAGGAGGAATACTTAAGTTTACGTACACTTTTTTAAATAAGTACCGTAAAAACTCGTGTATAAAAAAATCATGGGTGCGTCATATATGAGACCATTGCTTTCAGAGGACCGTGTAAACTGGAATGTATAGGGACACAAACAGCACTAAAAACCTTCAATAAATAAAGATGAAACATATTGAAACTTGCTGTTGATCATTGTTCTCAATAGAAATGGCAGCTCCTAAAGGAGCCATTTGTATCTTCAGGTTCTAAACCTGAATCTTGCTTGCCAGTTGTTCTTTCAAGTGTTTCACTTGCACTTCACTTGAGCAGCTAAACATTACTGTAACTGGCATGGAATCTCCATACATGTATCTACACAAAGCTGCTTACAATGTCGTTTTCGATCAATCACTTCAACTCTGATCTCTCCACCACGTGCGAGAAAATGCCACGCTATTTGGGAGAACTCGCAAAGGCAAATGGTCGTTGCCCTTCATTATTTGCATGGTGTGTTTGTCCATGAGATTGTTAAACTCTCGTTTAGCTACAAGTTTTTCTCCGATCAATGGCTTTCATACGTCTTTATTAACATGATATCCACGCATAGCACAAACCTTTCCATGTTGGTGAAACTACGTGACTCAACCCAGACCTCTCTCTGTAAATGACTGCGTGGTTACTAAGCAAACCTTTTGTATCGTTCTCATATGCTTTTGTCATTCAAATTTAATCATTTTCATTTCAACTGTGGGCTTCAACAATGAAGACAACTGTTGTCAGTCCCAAGAATTTAAAGATAAGCTTTTAAAAGGTAAAGAGTTGATTAACTTCTTAAGGTCGCTGCAAATACACAGCATTAGATTTCAGCAAGTTTATTATGGTTTACAACAAAATTTTTTTTACCACAGTACTTTTTTCAAGTTTTTTTTGCTCAGAATCATGATTGAAATTTGAGACAACTATCAGTGGTAAAACACTGAATTAGACGGAAGGAATAATTTATAATTACTTGGCATTTTCAGCTTTTAGTTTCGTTGAATATTTCACCAAGTTTATAAATAATTTGTAACACTTGTACTCTAGTGTACACGCTTAAAAAAGGAGCTTTAACATTTTAAAATCAAAACCTGTTTGAGATGTTGCGATATAAAAAGTTGTTTTGATCTTAAATTGCTAAATTGTCACGTGCGTGAAAATATTTGCATACATGACAGGAACTTGCAGTGACTGAGATATTGGTCACTTCTTCCAAACGTTAGAAGAAACATTTCTTAGAAACTACAACATATCCTCCAGTAAATTTGAACTAACTACATTCAAACGAAAAAAGTTTAGGCTTCCAAACAAAGAAGAATTCCAGCCACTTCAATTAAGTTTTCATTTGCCCAAGAAAAGCTAGGTGTTTAGATACTTGATTCGCAACCTCGTTCCCAGGGTCTCTCTCTCTGCCTCCCTTGTTGTTGAGGAGAAAGACCCTGGTTGCGGCTGGTCACGTGGCCTAAGATGACAATCTTCACCGCACCGGGGATAGTAAGTTTTGTCATGGTGATACTTAATTGCACTGTCACCCCTCCCTTGTGAGTTTGCCTTTTGGTCGAGGGTCGAGGGTAAGTGGTTGAGGGTCGAGGGTAAGTGGTTGAGGGCCGAGGGTAACTAGTTGAGGGTCGAGGGTAAATGGTCGAGGGTCGAGGGTAACTGGTCGAGCGTAACTAGTTGAGGGTCAAAAAATTCTTCAAAATTATTAGAAAATTATTTCTGAACGTCATCAAATCAAAATTTCATATAGGCTGGTGTTCACACGAGTTTCTGGTGCCTGATTTCACCGCATACTCGCCATATTTGTGTCTGTGACCGTGTCCTGTGTTGGCTATAACTTTTACATTCCCATGGACTATAAAAAATAAAATAATAATAAGAAGATAGAAATACAACTTGAAAAGTGGTTAAGCGGAAAAAAACTAACAACAAATAATGAGTGACACCACTTAGCAAAAAAAACAAGCATTTGCGAGTTAAAAGATATCATTATTTTGCCGTATCAGTTATCTCAGGGCTTTTTGTTTGTTGATCTAACCCAGTGCAGGAAATTAAGTTATATTTTTTTTAGCTGTTGGTCATACGGAAAGCGGCTAAGATCTTCAATCAATGGATTGAAGCAGCTTTTTGATTCTGCATAATGGTATTGTGTCTTTAACAACAGAAACAGGAACAATGACTTGTTGTTTTATTCGAAATATTGTAATCGCCGTCGCTTCGTCTGCCCTTCAACAACAAATAAAATTTGTCAAAACCAGATTGATTTCTTGATGTCCTGATAATTTTAAAGATAACATATCAGTTGCGCTAAACAAAAATTTACTGGGTTCTTTTCCTGTAGCTGGCGCTGGAAAACGCATCCTTTATTTTTTTTTTACAGCATTTTAGGACAGGATACAAATTCTTCAGAATTTCGCCGTTCACATTTTAATGGTGAATTTCTGGTCGCTTGATAAAGATGTTTAATTGCCAAGGGTATAGCGTGAATGGGGAAAATGTAATGAAAAAAAAAAAAAACCATACAGTAGGCTTTACCAACGCAGGATGGGCAGAGTTAATTAGCATCTGCCAACGTTTGTGTGTTCTTATAGCTCGAATTCAAGGCTGGGAATTCTGACGCTCAGCACAATTTATAGTTTGTGGGAATGTATAAGTTCTAGCCAACACAAGTCGTGGTCACAAACACAAATATGATCAGTATGCGGTGAAAACAGGCATCGGAAACTTGTGTAAAAACAAGCCTACATGAAATTCTGATTTGAAGGCGTCCAGAAATAATTTTCCAATAATTTGGAAATTTTTTCGACCCTTGAACCTCGACCATTTACCCTCGACCCTCAACCAAAAGGCAAATTCCTTCCTTGCAAATGACGCTCTCCGCCATTCAAGCACTACAATTACAAACAGATTGATATATCCAACCATGTAACCAACTCAATTGTCCTTTTTCAACTAAGATGCAGCTTAAAATTTACCAAGTGGTTTTTTAAAATTCTGGAAATTCCTGGGAGGGAAGGGGGGATTTGATGACCCTCCTGGAACAGAAATTCCTAGGGGGGAGGGAGGAAACAAAAAAACTTCTGTGGTGGAGGTATGGATATTTTCTGGAACTTCACATTTAGAGGACTACTTGGCACAAAAACACTTTCAACTGTCCATATGATTCTGAACATTTTTGAAACAAAGAATGTCACTGGAAGTTTGGAGACACTACAGAAAGACTTATGTAACGAAAGTATCATGAACAATGATGTCAGGAACCAAATAAAGTAAACAAAAAAAAAACAATTTGACATACTCATACCTGATAATGTAGAGATTAAGTCAAAAGTGACAAGAACAAGGAAAGCATGCTTAGATCTTCACTGATGTTCTTACATATACCACAGTTTCACAACCTGTGTGTGTTATCAGAGTACACACACACCACCATATGGAATCTATTATTAATTTTGTTAATTAGTTCGTTATGATAAGTCTAGCTGAAATACCACATCTGAGATTATGTGCTCTTTTCAAACAAATAATTCATGGAAAGTAATTGCAGACATCCAACTTGATCTTAACTGGCTACAAATAATTACGGTACTCCTGCCTGAAAGGCAACAAGTCTAGGATTCGGCTCGGAATCTTTTTATTATTAGTATTATTATTATTTTTCGTCTTTGTGCCGTGATTTTTTGGGTCAGTGCGCGTGTCCAGCACGCAGCACTGCCAAAAAAGGGTTTAAGTCATCATCACGTGTCGCACGCGCCACTGCACAGAAGGGGTTAACAGAAGGTAACATATTAACGTATTAATAGAAGGTCACGTATTGTGCATGTAACGTGAGTGGCTTCATGCAACACTACACAGAAGGTTGAAAGATGTTTTCAAAGCTCAAATGCAGTTCTTTTTTATTGTCTTTCTGCAAGAGATGCCTCAATGAGTAATTTTGAAGGTTTCTGTGACCAAATCTCGAGTCTCGGCTTTGTGATTTGGTTGTGTTTTTTATCATTATCATTATTATTTGTATTTTTTTATTATGTCAGGAATTGGCCACCGCACATGTCCAACATGTTTTTGCATAAATACACTATTTTCTCCTCATCTGTTATGCTGAGTTTATATGGAGCAGTGTATCCCGGCACATCCATACACACTGTATTTTTGCAGGCACGAGTTTAGGCTAATGGTAGCCTCTTGTTATTAAAATGGCTTAGCTTGCTGATAAAAAATGCACAAATGTCTGTTTATATTTTTGTCTTTGTTGCCGCTGCTGTTGTTCCTGCTGATGATGTGTTGTTCTTTTCTTTTTGTTTGTTGTTGTTGTTGTTGTTTGTTGGTTGTTTGTATATATTTTTTGTTTTTCTTTTGCTAAGCTTGTCTTGTTTAGATTTCTTGCTTGGTTCAGTATATCTCTAACATACCTTAATTTATATACATGAAATTTTCTCCTGTGCATTAGTCCTAGGCTCTACAAACATTTCCTATATTTCCTACTATATTCCAGTAAAGCTCAGTGTCATTTCTTCGTTTACTTAAAAGTAGGTGGTGGTCAACTACAATCTTGGACGAAACTACTTGAGAAAATAGGCCTCCTAGGGTCCAAAAATCCTTCTCCAATATGTGTGAGTCAACAATACCCCTAAAGTAACTTCCTTTCCCCCCCTCCCCCCCTTTTCAATGTTGAAGTTGGGAAGCCACCATTGTCAGGCAAACGGTTAGGAGGCGCAGACAACATTGAATTGGGGGGGAGGGGGGCATTGAAACTCAGTTGATTACTGTTTGCATGCACAAAGGCTTCTAAGCTCAATTTTCTCAACAGTTTTGTCCAAGATTGTGTATGAGACTGTTTTGAAATTTCCTGTGTAGTGCAAGAGTTGCAAGCCCTAAGCAGCTGTTGTTAGTCACTCATATGGGCCTGTCATCAGTTAAAGCTCTGTTGTTGCCATGTTGTTCGCCAGTTTCTCAGTCATACAATCTTGGACGAAACTACTTAAGAAAATAGGCCTCCTTGGGTCCAAGGAGTCAACAATATCCCTAAAGTAACTTCCTTCCCCCCCCCCCCCTTTTCAATGTTTAAGTTGGGAAGCCACCATTGTCAGGCAAACGGTTAGGAGGCGCAGACAACATTGAATTGGGGGGGAGGGGGGCATTGAAACTCAGTTGATTACTGTTTGCACGCAAAAAGGCTTCTAAGCTCAATTTTCTCAACAGTTTTGTCCAAGATTGTAGAAAGCCTAATCACTACTTTGACCACCACACACATTTTATAACCCATACTGTAATTATTTTATCTTGTAATCATCTGTAGTAACTATACTTTTCTTTCTATGTTAATTTTATGTAAATAGTGTGAAGTAAATACCGGTAAACCATGACCCATGAATAATACAAAATTAACTCAAGCACTCGTACAATGTACAACACGATCTTTATGTGAGAATACTTTTATTCTGAAAAATATATCCAAAAAAACAATTTAGGGATAAAAATTAGGCAAACTTTCAAACGCAGTTTCAGATATAGTATAATACAATTTAGTTAAGTTTTAATACTTTTGGCATGTTATCAATGTCTAAAGAAAGGTTTCTTTAAAAATGAATGATAAAATGTATGCACATAACGAGCCTAACAATACAACTGTATGGCGAGGGTAAAATAATAACCAATTTCCCTGCAACAAGGGAATTTATCGCAACGATAAAATTCTAAATTATCATTATCAAAGTGAACTAATATATCGAAAATGAGTCACGACACGATGGTTGCTTCAAGCTTATCAGTGAATTCAATTTGCCAGATTAAGCTTATATTTTTGTTTTGCACAAACAGACTTTTCGAGTACATGTAGTACACCTGTAAATTGAAAATTGCACGGCTGTAAGAAGAAACAATAACCACACTAAAGCGAAATAAATAAAAAAGCCAAAAAAGCGGCGTCGGGTGTTATCAATAAGAAAATTTAAAGGGTCGCTGCATGCCTAACTGAAGTGACTGTGAGTATTCTCAAGAGATCCATTTGAGTAATATTCGCTGTTAGTAAATAAAGTTATAAACACAGATAAGTTTAAACTTAAACTTCTCGCACGGCCAAGTACCACATCGAACGTTTTATGTGACGTACGTGTTACCAAACAATAACAGCGTCTCAATGCACAAAACAAGAAGCGGAATAAGTCAACGCGTGAAATCCTAACTGAAACTCTCTTTAAATATATATGGACTGTTTCACATTGCAGCTGCACATAAATGTATCAATAACATAAGCTTTTTAGTTAAGTTTTACACGTTCACAAGCTCTTAACCTCTAATACTGACCTCTTGCCTGAGCTCACCGGAAGGGCAATCCTTCATAAAGTCTCGATACCTAAGGAAGAAAATGTGAAAAGCAATCAAGAAGAGAAAATAATTAATTGTCCCCTTAAGCTGTGAAGAGCTGTCTTGATTATTCAATGCAAAAAATAATGACACCAAAAGAACTGAGCTTGGGAAATCGTCGGGAAGTGGAAACTTGCCAAATGACATTCATTAAGCTTACTTATAACAACAACACACGGCATTAAGAATGTAACGGTATAAACTCACCACTTCTGTAATTCTTTTTTATCGACTGTCAGAAAGACAACAAAATAACACTCTGAATTAGCACTAAAAGTAAACAAGAAGCAACTATTGCTGACCAAATCAAACACGCCACAGAAGTTTTTGACATTGACAACAACGCATTAGATCTGGAAGGTTGGAACTTACAATTCGTGCACTTAAGCAGCTCTCGAATTTCATCTTGGGTAAGTTTACTCCCCTTCTGTCCCATTATAAAGAGAAAACCTGTGTGTACTTAAGTTAGCAGCATCTTTCCATCACTAACCACAAAGTCTAGCCCGCCATCTTCGTTTTTGTGAGAGTTCCCATAGTTCTTCGCGGCTTTTCAATATAATGTCAACACAGCCAATCACAGGCCGCGCGATATCGTGCATCTGCTGCGGTCTTTCCGCCTCTGGGGTTAGCTATAGTTAGCACTCGTTCACAGGGATCGAAAGGACCTCATTACTCGGGATACTGTAAGTATACCGAGTTATAAAATGTGTCAGATTTCAGTCTTTTTTTTTTTTTTTTTTTTTTTTTTCCTGTGCAGCAAAATGCACAATACAATTACGTTCTGGTGTTTGGATTGGCCAATGCACAATAGCAGGCACGTGGCGGTGCGTTCATTGGTTAAAGCAAACCACATAGTCCAAAGGTCGAAAGGCTAACATCACGCGACGGTTGTTTACAAGTTATGCAAATTCATCGTGGTTGAGTTGTGAAGCTAGATATTTTAAGACAGCACAGTCTGTCCCCGTGAAAAGGTTTGCCGAGTGTTAAGAAAAAGTTGGAAGCCTCGCACGCACGTGTAATCGATATCACAAGTCGAAATCGAATGCTGTGACAGAAAAGTTACAGATTTGCACAAAGTTGTTTTCGTAATGTGATACCTTCGATTTAATACGTGACCGCAAGTGGACTCTCAAGGTTAAATAATCCACTTCGACCGCGGAACAAATTTTCCTGCACATATCTTTGTAAAGTTGTGAAACTGGATTTTAATACAGTACAGACTGTCCGTGTGAAAAGGTTTGCCGAATTTAAGACAATGTTGGAAGCCTCGCACGTGCTGTGAGTATCGACTCGAATTAGAACGTTGTGACAGTTCTATATTTAGATAATCGCAAAGTTGTTTTGATGTAATTTGATCCGGGTTATACCACAACTCAATCGCTGTGTCAGATCTATATTTAGAGACAAGTTTGCGAATTTTTGGTTTTCACGTGCGTCAGAAAAAAAACTAAAATTAAACATTTAGATTTTTTGCCTTCATCAGGTAAATGACATTTAAGCCAAGTAACACGCTTTGTTTTGAAAATAGAGCAGTTTGAATTTCAAGTGCTTTTTACAATGCGTGACATCTGGACATGTCACATACACGGAAACGATTCGCCTTGTGTTTTCAAGTTTGTTTTCAAGCTTCGCAGAGAGAAAAAACTCCAGATGTTGCCACTTAATCCAGAAGTAAACAACAACAGCTGACAAGGAATATTGATGGAAACTCTCAAAACGGTTTAACGAGCTTTGCTCGAACGTGAACAAAAAGGTCTTACGTGAACCCAAAACGGATAGTTTCGAGAATCAGAAGCGTGCGTCCGGCTTCTGGAACAAAAAAGTATCCCGAGTTAACGCTCATAGAGCGTCTTGTTAATTATGCACAATGACTTGATTTGCATATCAAATTCGTTACAAGTACTTCTCCACGGTTAGGTCCCCGTCTTTTGTACAAGTCTACTGTTTACTCGTATCTTTTTCCAAGAATCTGTAATCTATGAAACTAAAAATGCGCTTACGGCCGGCATACTTTGCCGCGACCGTCAATCATTTTGTGGGCGTACATTTCTCTCTTGAACCAGACCTTCTGAATGATGTTATCTAAGCTCATCTCGTGATGTCCAACTTATTCACAGCCTTCAAATGGCCCCTGCAGCTCAGGTGAGAGATACTTCTCTTTTTTTCCATAAGAATTTGTTCAGTTTTACTTATCTGTTCACGTATTAAAGTTGGACATAAGGGTTATGATCAACTGGTTGGGATGCAGGAGCTAAGAATAAATTTTGTCATTTAAACAAAGTTTTAACATGCCCATGAGGATATTTGTCCTTAAATTGTTCGCGTACGTGGGAAATTTTCTCAAATTTTATATGAGAGGACATCTGTGAGGTAAATGTGGTGGAAAAGTTTAAAAAGTAGTAGAAACATTAATTCAGTACAAATAGTAATTAAAGCTGTAAAAACACAATAGAAGACGTACATCTGATTGCTGGGCCAAAAATGTGCAAGTCACTTAAGGATGAAAATTACCTTAAACAAATTTTAATAACCACAAACAAAGGATCTGCTGCCTGTAATGGTCTCATTTAGAAATGAAAGATTAGAGCACCCCTATCACTTGATTAGCAATTCCCAGTTATCTGCCCTCTGTACCATTCAGTCATTAAGTATATCTGACTGTTATCCAAGTTCACATTACCTGTAGCTGAGTAAGCCATGTACGAGTAAACCATTGTTGAAGCTTTTTGTTTTGCTTCCAGGTATCACTGGCCTTGAGATCTTTAATTGCTTTAGTGAGCATATCATTGGTCTCTGCCCAAGCAATTCTACGCAGACGAGAAAGGACTTCATCTTTAACATGTGACACCTCATTTGAAGTCTTAGACACCCATCTTTCCCACGCTTGTTCTCGGTGGAAGTCACACAAGTGCACCCTGGTTTCTACAAGACATTATTGCACAATGATGGCTGTCAGGAGTTTTTGTTTGATTGAGCTACATGCAACTTAAAGCCTATTTCATGTTGTCAATTATATTTTTTGGGAAACGTCCACTTGTTCATTCATAGATAGTAAGAAACTAATCATGTATTGTATTGTAGTTAAATGAATGTACTTTATCCACAAAATGTGTGTGGGTGTGTGTTTTGTGTACTTAACTTGCAAATTGCAGATGTCATCCTTTTATGAATATGCCACTCAATCTTATACTGACTGAAATTCTGTTTTGGTCTCAAGAAAACAAACACACCGATACTAGCTTCTCTGGTTAAATTCTTTATCTAGCCTGACAGTCCACCACACATCCACAGTAAAAGAGAAAATAAATGACCTTAATTTATCCGCTGCAGTATTTACATTATAGCACAATGGCTTGTGGGGCCGAGCAAATACATGAAACAAACATTCATTTGATTGAATTATTATTTTTACCTGGAAAGATGACCTCTACAGCTTGTATCTCAGGCTCACTAAGGTCTGTCATGAAGTAGTTTGGTTTCCAATCTGGATTCCAGCCTTTTAGAATTTTAAGTGCTTTCTCTATTGCATCTGCTGTCTCGTGTTGGATTACAAATGATGCCACAATTTGGTAATCAACATTGGTCTTAACTGCAATGAAGAACAGTGGTAGTGAATACCTTGTTGTGCGATAGGTTGCATCCAAAAGACAGATGTTGCCATATCTGGACAACAACCTTCTCTGCCAAGCAGTTTGATGGACAAATAGTAGTGCTTGCTTTGAGGCAAGGTTAGTAACTTGCACTGCTTCATCATCACTCTCATTCTCTAGATTTAGTGGAACTATTTCATCCTCAGGCATCTTGTCTGAGTATGGATGAAAGAAGAAATGGTCATCAGGATGCTGGCTTTGCCACTCTTTCACTTTTGCTGCCACATTGGTCTGATCACATTTTGAGAATCTCAACTGTACTATGGCTCTGTAGATGTGATTGCGAAGATCTTTCAGAGTTGGGAAGAAGCGATGATTGTATTCAGGTGGTAGTTGTTGCCCACAGAACAGCTCATTGGTGAGGAATTCCCTCAAGTGTCGTCTCATTTCAGTCACATCGGTAATTCCCGTTCCCACCAGATATTGGATTTTTTCAATAACCTTTGGATCAGTTTGCTGCTGTACTCCACTTGCCTACAATTTGGGAACAGAGAAAATCGATTTGCTATATTAAATAACTGGCTTTGGAAACATTTTGCTGTGCAGGACTATATCAACCAACACATTTCAAAGAAACACGTCATATGGTAATAATAGTGAACATTGTAATTGGTTACCTCCAGTTAAATGATTCTGGTGACTTCCATTCTCTGGAAACTTGATGTAGATTTTGCGCATCCCATTAACTGTCTTCACTTTTTCTTCCAGGTCAGACCTTAATTTTGTGGAATTGGTTTTCCTTCTTTTTTCTGTGTTTTCTGAAATCTGTAGGTATAAGTGTATGCAAATATATAGTTTGAACTGTGCTTGCAAAAGTGGCCTTAAAAAGACCAAAATCACAATTCTGATGAACAATAGATTTTGCCCGTCCAGACTTGTCATCAGGATGAGTTCTAGCTCCTGTTGGATTAAGATCCTTTGTGTTTACTCATTTTGTGGACGAGGTTGGACAGGCAAATCTATTGTTCACAACAAGTGTGATATTAGTCTATGAGTTGCAGAATTGGTTCTTATTGCATAACTCTTCCTTATGTATCCTCAAACAGTTTTCAGAGATCCTGTTTATGTTATTGTTAAAAGGCAGTAGTTTGCTGACCATATGCACCTATTTTGTGATTTAGTCTTCCCAATTAGTAGTAGCAGTAGCAGTAGCAGTAGCAGTAGCAGTAGCAGTAGCAGTAGCAGTGGCAGTGGCAGTGGCAGTGGCAGTGGCAGTGGCAGTGCTTGGCTACAAAGATTTGAGACTTTAATAAAGTTAAGTTATTATTGGTGGTAGTAGGGCATCTGTGCTCGGCTACAAAGTTTTGAGACTTTAATAAAGTTAAGTTATTATAATAATAATAATAATATATCACATTTATATTGCGCATTTTCTATGCAATATTCAAATGCGCATTACAACACTGGCCGGGGGACTTTACCAGACTGCTTATAACGCAGTTTACAATTATTGAAGTTGAGTTGTGAGTGCCCCCGTAATTTCAACTAGGAGACACTAGGGGTGGTCACTGCCAGAGTTTTGTTACGTCCCTAGTGGTTCTTTTACGTCCCACAGAATCAGAGAATTATGAAGAGTTGTGAGACGGGGCCTACGGTTTATCGTCCTTATCCGAGAAGACTAGAAAGTCTAACCGTTTGTAGATGTCATTACAAAGGAAGCACTTTCTCCTCAATTATTTAAATACCCTGAGTGTTGGTCCGGCCGGGTTTGAACCCGCGACCTCCCGCACGGTAGTCCGGTGCTCTACCACTGAGCTAACCGGTCGGCGGTTATTGGGATTCTACCCGTAATCAATTTACTTTAGCTAGCGGCATGAAAGTACCGACGAATGCAACGCCTAGCCAAACGATCCCATAATCCCTCACTCCTTACGGTCTCATAGTTTTAGGAGTGGGGAATTAGCAACCTCATTCTCAGGGCCTTTTCCTACCTTTTCCTATCTCACGTGCACACTCGCTTCTGTTGGACATCTTGGTATAACACTTCTGAGTTTTTACTTGATCTCTAAAGAGGGGTTTCTCTGGATCCCCTTTACCCTCCTTTCTACTTTGAGAGTAGACCATTATCATATGCGAAGCAATCCAAATTTATTTTTGCGTTTCTTTTTTTGTGGGGGAGGGGAGGGGAGGGGAGGGGGAATTGGGGGAAGGTGGGTAATGTTAAGAGATCGTGTAAATTCAGTCCATGGAAAGGCTTTCATACCATAACACAGATAATAGAGGCAGTGAAGAAAGATCATTACATCTGTTCTTTGGTGATGAGGTTGTAATATGTTATGCCGAGAGATGTAACCAGCGACTGATAGTGCACGACTTTCGCCAAATCTGAAGCCCGTAAATCTAAAGCCATTCAGGTTTACTGAGCCGGTGAGTAGACAGTCAGTTAAAACTACTGTGGGTCTGGATCTAGGTGTGACTATTTTAAATTGTTTTTTACCTTTTTCTCCCGCACAGCTTTTGTATTCTTTGTAAATTTATTTACTTGACTGAGTCTTTTTGTTAGTTTTCACCTTGTCCTTAGTGTGTCTTTGTATACGTGCCTTTCGTTAGCATGCTTTGCTGCTTCACATGTTAGTTTTCGACGTAATTTATCGACATAGTAATGCAGCTACGCAGTAATATTTTTGCCAGTTCAATTGTGCTAAGCGTAGTTCTTTTCTCGCACGTCACAGTTAAAGGCTTCATCTCAATGACAATCAGTTTTTCTTATTCTGTGTAGCAACGTAAGTAATTAGTCATCGTAGCTTCTATTAATTTATTCCGGCGCATTAGAAAGTATCTATCATATGACAATAGGAAGACCATTGTACAGGCTATTATAACGGCACGATTAGACTACTGTAACGGTTTATTATACGGTACGCCCGCTGTTCATCTTGGTAAGCTGCAACGCCTGCAGAACGCGGCAGCTCGGCTGGTATGCACTGTATCCAGGTATGATAATATAACACCATCCCTGATCAACCTGCACTGTTACCCATAGAATAGAATTCAAGATAGCAATGCTAGTTCACAAATGTATCTACGGTGTCGCACCACAATATCTCTTAGACTTGATAAAAATTAAAGAGAGCTCGCGGTATCAGTTGAGATCATACCGGGGCATACTTCTAATGGACAATACTTATAGAACAAAAAAGACACTAGGTGATAGGGCGTTTGAAAATGCCGCGCCCAAAGTATGGAATCGACTCCCTCTAGAAATTAGACAATGTCAATCATTGAACACTTTTAAAGTTTTACTAAAGACACATCTTTTTAAATTAGCTTTTTATTAGCTCTCTTATTAACTCATATTTTTATTTTTATTGCTTTCCGAAAATTGTAAATTATTATTATTATTATTATTATTGTTATTATTATCATTAATTGGATTAGCCATTTATTACTTTAAGATTTCAATGTTGTAATGCGCATTCGATCATATCTTTATTGCATGTTAGACTGCGCAATATAAGAAATAAACATTATTATTATTATTATTATTATTATTATTATTATTATTTCACTTTCGTCAAATTTATTTCCAGGACGTACGTGTAACTTTTGATTCTTTCTTTTGGATATTATTCCCGCACAAGTTACCCAAGCTCAAAATTCGACTCTGCATCTGTCCTGTATGGGACAGCTTGTGTATATAGAGAGAATTGTATGGGAAAGTCTCAAGCATATCAGGAAAGCCGAAGAAGCGAACTTTAAGCCAAATTTTTCGTTCTTCACGAGTCTGTCGACCGCCGAAGCACACGTATGTGGAGTGAAATTTATTGGGCTTTATGGAACTGTTGGTTTTATTGCGATTCAGGACTTTTCCTTTTGAGGAGAGAGCGATTTGTGGAATGACGTCTGGCCAGCGATTGATGCAATCGGTGGAGTGGTCTGCCTTTCCCTTCTTTTAGAAGGTAGAGACAACGATGAGGGTCCCCCAGGGGGGGTCTGTGTTCCCGTGTTCCCTTCAAAATTTTAACTCTTTTCCCTTGTTCCCGTCCAAAATTACACCTTGTTCCCTTGTTACCCTTTCAAGATTAAATTTCTCTCTTATACTTTGCATATACGTCCTAATTAACCAATCTGAACAAAACAAAATAACTGATTGAAGGTCTACAGTGTTGCTGATAAATTTTGATCATTATTTCTAGAGGTAGAAACGGTCAGAGACGAGTAGACACGAAAGATGGCAACAAAAACTTGCCAAAGAAATCAGAAAACAGCAGAAAATCTTCTATCACCCCCACGTTTATGTAAAAAACGTAGGGCCTTGTAATTTTTTGTGCTTGTTCCCCTGTTCCCTAACCTATTTGATGTTCCCTTGTTCCCTACGATTTTTTTGCTTTGTTCCCGTGTTCCCATTGCCAAATTTCCCGTGTTCCCTTGTTCCCCCAAAACCCCTGGGGGACCCTCAACGATTTCGAATAACTTCACTAAACGGACGTCAGAATAGCTTCAAAATCGGCACAAGAGACAAGTACGCGACAAATTTGAGGTAGGAAAACTTTATTTTAAATTAGATAGTTATTTACACATTTTTTTTTTACGATCGGTGACTTTCCCATACAATTCTCTATATATACACAAGCTGTCCCATACAGGACAGATGCAGAGTCGAATTTTGAGCTTGGGTAGCATGTGGTCTAACGTTTATTGTGATCAAACCTTCAGACAGTGAATCCCTTTGCTCCGTTTTTGAATCTTTACAAACTAGATTATTACTGAATTCATGGTCACAGAGTATATTATATATTACACTCTTTCAACTATTTCGCTCTTTAACTTAAACTGATTCACCTTTACATAATATAAATCTCCAACTTCAGAAGGTTTCTTGGGTATCATTTTACTGGCTGCAAATGATCAAGAAAGGAAGGAAATATATTCTTGAAAAAAAATTCAATTTATTGGCGTTTTGTTTTTGCTTTTTCATTCTGTATAGGGATACTAAGCTAAAATATATTTGATCACTGAATTGTCCCAGGCAGTAAGCTTCACGAGATTTGACCAGTCAGATCGCGCTGTTTGATCAGTAGTGTTCGCGCTCTTGAAGAGCAGTTTGGAGAGAATCACGCGTCGAAAACTTCGTCTTTTTCGAGGCCTGTGATTGTTTTTGTTTTCGCAGCTGAAATCCGAGGAATACTGTACTTTATTACAGATTAGTTTACTTTTCAAGCTTAAAATTTCGTACCTTCGAAATGGCGTTATGTATCCGACAAGAATCATCTACGGCTGCTATGACACCTTCATAATTGACCAAACTGTTGTTTTCACTGGTGATTTTGAGAAATAAAAGCAGAGTTTGATTTCTCACTTCAACGCGACTGTAGATCTTATGTCCCCCGCAAGGTGATTTATGAGTCGTCTATATTCGGTCTATAGCAATGGCATCCGAACTAGGAATCGTAAGGTCATAGGTTCGACTACTGTTGGGGGAAGTCGGAATGTTTTTCCTTGTATGTGTGTGACAGAATAGATAAATTGCATCTTTCATTCATTTGCCAGGCTTAAAACTAACCATCTCACTGGGCGGTTCTAGGGGGTGCAAGGGGTGCGCACCCCCCTGTGATGATCTGCGGCTTTCTAATCTAACCAGTATTCCGCAAAGAAAACAAGGAGGGGTGCACCCCTCCTAAGAAAAATCTTGGATCCACCCCTGAATATGTTGGACGTTTGTCACATGAACCCAGTTTAATGAACTTTAATTCCCAAATTACTTGAGTGATTATTTTGGTTTGCTCTGAAGAATCTCTTTTAGCCAATTAAAATTTAGCTTCATACATTTGCCGTAATATTTTTGTGACCTGTACAGTAGCAGTACGAATAAATGTTGTTGTTGTTGTTGTTATACGTACACACCTCACTGCAACCTCCTTGAAACTGGGGCTTTTCAGTAACAATATAAATAAAATAACTAAGATATATAAGTTGGTAACTTTATAAATACAAACAAAATTAATTAATATACAATGTACCGTGCAGCATGAAAATTTTGCGGGAGTTTTATTTTGCGGATTGGCGATTTTTTGTGGTCTGCGGGAACAAATTTTTGCGGTTCGAGATGACCGAAATTTCTGGTGGGAAATAATTTTTGCGATTCTCTGTTCAAGTAGCGGAATATTTAAGTGGAAGAAACTTTAATATGGTATTTTCAACTTTTATTTTACGGTAGGTTGAGTCAAAGTTCACTCTACTTACATATTTAATGGAGAATAATACGGCAATCACTGTCATATCTTACTGCACAAAGGGACTGAACAACAGCAAAACAAAACACTCTTTCGTTAATAAGGCAATGAGGTTTTCCACGAGGGGAGAAAAGAGAGAGGCAGAGGGGATTTCGAGTCAAAAGATGTAGTATTAAACTTTGAGATCTAACCGGGAACGGCCTACTAAAATGAAAAACTATGCCCTACTGTAACACAATGAGGCAGACTCAGTCGATAATAATAACACTTTCTTGTTCAGTTGAAGTTTCAAGAATTGAAACAACATCTGTGCAGGCTGCCGCAGAAGCGCCACTCGAACATGAATGGGATGCTACACGATTCGAGCCTGTGCGTTCTTCATTTTGCGAGTCGTTGGTCAGGTCGTACTCTTCATCTTTGGACTCACTTTCTGTCGTGACGGTAACAAGGAGTGATTTGTTGGCTATTTGGGGATTACCAAATAATCCAGAGAGATTCTCGGTAACAAGTTCTTGACACCTAGAAAGCAGTTTTGCGTCTGCACAGGAAAACATCAGTTCAACTGGAACATGTCGGCCACCCTGTGGAAGAACTCTTGAGAAAGTCGGTGATCCCGTAACCTTTGCACTAATGATTCCCCCGTGTTCGATGAAATACCAAGCAAATCTTGATATGTATGGTGGTATGTGGCCAACAATTTTTTCCTCTCGGTAAACATCATCGCCAAGTGAGAAGTAGGAGGGTATTCCAAGTTGACGACCAATGAATGTCTTTTTGGCTGCGACGGCGTACATGTGGTACATATTTTTAGGCTCTTGGTAGCAGCTCAAATTCTCCCCTTGTTGAGGTTTCCATATCGCACTGTATACATGAAATCCTCGAATGCGCGCACTAACCGTAAACAACCCCATGATGAGTGTCTTTACTTGTCAACACTTAAAGGAGCACTGTCCCCGGGATTTTTGCTGTTTTTGGTTCAGTTCTGCCAAAATTACTGCCTTTTACCTGTTATCGTGCAAACATTGCCCCTACAGAATCAGCAAGATGAATTCCAATGAAATTT
>JAEMWC010000189.1:362500-375000 GCA_016490735.1 Pachyseris speciosa
ATGGGGTGGGGAACCCCAGGCAGGTGAGGTCCCCCACCTACCCGTGGTCCAAAAAAGCTAGCCTTCACTTGCAATCTCGGGGCGCTAGGGTGAGGTCTAAAATGCTATCGCGTGGTCGCTAAGAACGTATATTAACAAAAGAATTCAGAGATAATTGCCCGGATGAACCTCACCCCACCCCACCTCCAGCATTCACATGGAGAAAACTCACCCCAACTAAGGGCCTGTTCACATGGAGGTGGGGACCCTAGGCAGGTGAGGTCCCCCATCGAGGTGGGGTTACCAATCTCACCATACAATCTCTCTTTTTTTCTCGATAGCGTTCACATGTGAGGTGGGGTACCTCACCGAGGCGGGTTGCCCGGTCAGCCAGGGCGGGTAACCCGCCTAGCTGGGGCGAGTTTTCTCCATGTGAATGCTGGAGGTGGGGTGTGGTGAGGTTCATCCGGGCAATTATCTCTGAATTTTTTTGTTAATATACGTTCTTAGCGACCACGCGATAGCATTTTAAACATCACCCCAGCGCACCGGGGTTGCATGTGCAGGCTAGCTTTTTTGGACCACGGGTAGGTGGGGGACCCCTGGGGTCCCCCACCTCCATATGAACAGGCCCTAAGCGGGTTACCCACCCTGGCTGACCGGGTAACGAATTTTGCAACCGTTTGACTATAATAATTTTATTTTACATTAATATTCTATTTATTTGTAATTTGGTCATGAATTGTAATTAAGAAAATTTTTGAAAAAGGTTTAATAACGCTGTCAAGAGGGTGGACATCTCACTGAAAACCATTCAAGTCTGTGCGTATCTCGCACTGATTATGCTGGCCTTGCTGGCCACTGTATTTTCTATGGCACGGTATAAAATAGTTAAAAGGCTCGTGTGTATACCAAGAATAATACAAGTGACTCGTGGGATATTCCACTGTATACCACTCGCAAGCGTTGCATAACTAGTATGCATTATATTTGAGAAAAAAAACATAATAAATGTAATGAGCATGATGGAGATCACCTAGACAGCGTTTTACTAGATCATTTTCTAATGATTCATTTATTCAAGCCAATTGCAATCATGATTATTATTTTTATAGTTTCTATCCAAGGACAATAAGGGACTGGAACTCTCTACCAAGTGGCATTCGTACTAGTGCCAATTTTTCATTATTTAAAGATCACTGTTTCTCAGCTATTAGAAATAATTGATTGCTGTAATTTATTTTACTTTATTTTTTTAATATTATCTACCTTATTTATTTGTATATATGTATTTTATTTTTATCGAGAAATAATTTTATCATTTGAAATTGTAATATATTACTGTACTTAATTTACAAGTTTTTTATTATTATTTATTTATTATTATTATTATTTTTTTATTTATATCGACTTGATGCGAAAGCGTTGTAGATTAATATATGTAGATGTAGATGTAGATATGGCAATTACGTGTATCTTCACTGAGGTGAGAGCCACTTTTGCAGTCCAAGAACATGGCATCTTTGTTGTCGTTTCCGTGCGTTTTGTCACGAGGTATCTTGTCCTTATCACTACCTAAAAAGTTCGTACATGTTCTGTTGTCGTCTGTAGTAACAGTCTGTCTAGAATTTCTGTTCACCGATAACTCATTTGATTGCTGGTTTGATTCTAGCAAGACCTTTGCTAAATTATCTTTAATCTTTAATCTTTAATCTTTAATCACAGTTCGTAACCATACATAACTGATACAAATGAACTAATACTAACATATACAATCGAATAAAAATACAAAAATGGTTAACAGGACGGTAGTAGGGGGAAACCAAATTCCCATGCTAGGACATACCCTCCAAAAAAGAAAAAAAAGAAAAAAATAATTAATTATTAAATAAACATATATTAAAAGACTATAAATTAAACTATAAATTATAAACCTAGGTGCCTAATAATAATGCATAAACTTATATTAAAGACACAATGCCTAGAAGATTGTGAATCCTTTGCTATTTTCACTTCGCGGAACGACCAGTTTCGAAACATACGCTCATTAACCACGCCATCTTTTTTAATAGATCTACCACGAACGGTGAGTATCTCTGTATGTTTCACGAACGTGGAAAATATGACTCCATTTGCAAACACATTAGTCGTATGCTTTCCTTTCGACATCTTAAACATCACAGAAAGAAGGTTGAGCCTTTATTACTCGGCCTTTCGAATGTATTATTTATAGTTTGTGCTTGCGCGGGAACGCCGGAATTGAGTTTTGCTATGACAAACGAGGGTAAACCTCTAGTCGGTCGCCCAACTAATTAGATTATGAGCTCGAGATTTTTATCGCGTGGTAGCTGATGAGGGCGCAGCCCGAAACAGCTATCACGCAAAGAAATAGAGAGCAAATAATCTTATTGCTTTAGTATAAATCTACTAGTCTTCCAAAACAAGTAAATTATCTAAATCCTCCTCGCAGACACTTCGAAAACGCGAAGCAATCGCCATTTTGTTGACAACCGCTACTCACTATCTATCACAGAACAGAGAGCGAGTAGCGTAGCCAATCAGAGAACGGCATTCGTGATGGAACGCTAGTAGATTTATACTAATTTGAGATATTTGCTTCTGTATATTTGTATCATTATCCCTGAAATGCACGGACAAGGAGAAGATAATTGAATTATTATCATCGCGTGATTTACCTTTCAGATTTCCGTGATTAGTGAAAACCCTGATATGATTTGAGAAATTAGAAAGACAGACAATCAAAATAAGGTGTCGTGACACCATTTACATGTCCTTTTCTTAGCTCATAGATGACGAAGTCATGCCACGAGGGATAGGCGGCAGTCTTGTGGCACTCACTCACTCATTCACTCTCTCGATTCTTATTAATTTATTCATTAAAAATGTCCCTCCCATACTAAGTATTGTATTTGTCCCTAAAAGTCCTCTTGGCTGAACGTTTGCAAGTTTCAATGGGTAGTAGGTAGGCGTAGATTTTAGGTCCACTGTTTATATCATGAAGTGAATATGAATGGCGTCGATCAGAGCCTGCGAAGATTGTCACCACGGATGGTTTTTTGTTCGATCCTCAAATATACCTTTGTGGAGTTGGAAAGTGGAAAGCAAGTACGATTTAGCACACAAGCTGCGAGAACTGAACATGGAAATCTTCAGAGCGAGTTGCGCTGAAAAGGGTCTGGACCCGTCCTAGACAGGGTATGGTTTCAAGACTGTCGTCGACTATTTAGCCTGCGAGCAGGTTCTCCAGTTTTTTTCCTTGTTGCGGTGCGAGTCATGCAGTCGCGACATTTATCTGTATCTATTCAGCGGGTCATCAGTCAACATTACACCATTTTCAGGACTGACAATGAGACAATGTGCCTTTAAATGGGATCACAATTGCCTCTAAAACACTTGTGTAAAACAAGAGAGTGTGGACACAAGATGTTGTTCTTTGTCCTAAACAGGGTCTCAAAATAGAGGACGTTGCCCTAAACAGGGTCAAGGTTTGAATCCCCCAACGGCACCCCAATACCCCCCCCCCCCCGGGCATGATATTAACTTTCCCCTTTCTGGGCGTCACGCAACGCTCTCTTTGAGCTTGTGTGGAATCCAAGAAAACAAGCGGCGAGCGAGAATACATGGGTTGTTTACCATTTACCACAAATTCCCGGAAATTCCGGTTGGTTGTAAATGGTTAACATTTGTTTTGGTTCGTCCCACTGGAAAATTACCGGGACAAACGGGAGATCTGAAAAAGTAGTCCTGATTTTCCGGTTGGAACGTTCCCAATGGAAATTCGTTTACCATTTACAAGGTTCTATGTTTCGTACTAGTTTCAGTCCTCTTGACGTTTGGCCGAGCGCAATCTATCCAATCAGCGAGCGCGACGCGACAATCCGAAAGTTTTAGCCAAATGTACCGTTTTTCCTGACCGAAAATTCCCAACCGAAATTTCCGGAATTTTTTTTATAAATGGTAAACAAAACTGTAGTCTTTTATTCCAGTATATTTCTGAAGCCTTTGCTTCCACCCAGACGCCAGACATCATTGTAAATTTTAAGATATTGCTTCGAACAAGGAGGAAGATAACATGGTGTTATAAAATGGCCAGCTCCTTGAAGACCAATCCTGCCACACAAGGATCCTTTAACGTGTTGCTCCATGCAAAGAAATATTTCAGAAGGTATATAAGTTAAGCTCATCTTCAATATCCTCTCGGGAACCTTTTTCTTTTGTCTATAAAGAGCCGATGGTCTACAGGCAAAGTTGACCCCAGAAGGAGACCTTTATTATTATATGATTGTTTTTGGATGGCCGCATGCTCTTAGGCGTTGTTCGAATTTCACAAGGCACTCTTCAAATGTTGTTTTCGAAGAATTTTTTCTGTAAGCAGTCTTATTTCTACACCTGTAATGAAACCAATTTTTACGCCTGGAGGGTGATCTGTGATTTAATAAGAAAAATCATTGTGATCCGTGATAGGTACCCCTTTACCACTCTCTTCAATTCTTTTCACTCGCGAATCGAAAACGCGGCTGGTAAGTGACCAAACGAAACTCAAACCCTCGGTCACAATGATCAAACACAGGAGTCCATCATTCAAACAACATTCTTTAAAAGAAACTGTAGACTTTCATTCCAGTATATTTCTGAAGCTTTTGCTTGCAGCGCTTTATTGCTTCCTCCCAGACGCCAGACATCATTGTAAATGCGAACATATTGCTTCGAACAAGGAGGAAGATAACATGGCGTTATAAAATGGCCGGCCCCTTGAAGGCCGAGTCTCCTACATAAGGATCCTTTACCGTGTTGCTCCATGCGATGAAATATTTCCGCAGACATAGACGCTATTTCGGGGTTAAGCTCATCTTGAAGGCCATAAACCAACAACACTGGACTTGAGATATGCTGTACTGGAACAAGTGACGCTGATCCGGGTTTCCAAGCTTCTTTATTTTTTGAAAATAGACAAGAAATTCTGGTAACAGGTGTAGTCTGGGGCAGCTGTATCGATTGGAATGCCTGGTATGGTAAGAGTCCTGCATTTTAACGAGCACCCAATCAGGGCAGGAGAGCCTGAAGTCGATACCACTGCTTTGACTTTATTGGGAAGCTGTGAAGCAATCGCTAGGGCAATAACCGCACCAAAAGATAAACCAACCAGACCAACACCGTTGGACTTGACCTTCGGGTGTGCAGACAACCATTCGATTGCGTTCTCAAAGTAAGAAAGTTCAAGGACATCATACTTTTGTGGTAGGTCTTTATATTCACAGTACGGCAAGGCTAATGTTGCAAACCCATTAGATGCCAAGAGAGCCGCTCTGTCTTCCCTAATACCTCCAGTGCGTCCCCACATGTCAACAATACCTATATTTGAACATGAATGATAGATTTATTAATACAGATACACCTTCTCTGGCAGTAAAGGGATTGAAAGAAATGGGGTAGGTGGGTAATTCTTTTTATACACAATTAATATACAGTACAAAATGTTAAAAAAGATACTGAGTTTTGAGATAGTTTAGATGGATTATTAGTACAGTATGTTGCCCAGTATCCGACCAGTCAAAAAATAATTTCAATTTTTGAGATACGCTTATTCATTTCCCGCAAATGAAGTATTTCGAAAGGAAACCGAACATTTCAGCTTTGAAAAACAAAGTTCAGCGGGCTTTTAGCTTGAGAAACATTTGCAGAAGGCACCGTTCTGTTGAGGTGCGTGAAATTTTGATGGCTAATATTTACGCTTTTCACTGCGCAGTGAGACTATCGCTGTTCAACTAAGGGTCTTTAAAATGTGACATTTTCAAAGGAACTGTTGGATATTTAAAATGACGATACTCAAAGAAATAAAGAGGTCATAACATCAATTAATTCTTGTTAAAATTTAATTTTTCTGGAATAACGGAGGCCAGAAACATTAATAAAGGTTTGATTTAGTATGCCCAGTATCCCGACCATTTTGTTTTTAACTGTGCAAAATCGTCGTATAAGCTGCGTAAACTGTTTAAACAAGATTAATTCCACACCTTTAACTACAATTATATTTTAGCAAATCCATATAATCCATTTAATGCTACACAACTCTCTATAGAACACTTCTATACGAACACTTCTTATTAATAAGCAGTAGTGAAAATAAAGCCTGAAAAAATTCAGGCTGACTTTTTATTCAGGCTTTAATTTCACTACTGCTTTTGTACTGTTCACAACTGTGATGATCATTCACATATTCATTCCTCAATCCGCAGTTCAAATGTATGTGATTTTCATATATTCATTCTCACAAACGAGAACAACGTTGGCCCCAACGCAAGGGCCCTCCTTCTGTTTTAACGAAAATTGAAGAAAACCAGTCAGCAGATTGGCTGATTGAGCTGGGAAACCGCGACTTTGGATAACCCAAGGATGATTTCCTTGGATTAGTGAAAACGTTATGTATAATTACGTTGTTAATGTTGTGGTCGGATACTGGGCAACAAACGAGCTCTTCAGAAATGCACATTTCACGACGGATACGAAACTAAAACCGTAAACCTTTTTTACACCATATTACAGACTAAATGGATTGTCTGAAGGCCAAATTTCAGAAATGTTGTGTCTGAGGAAGGAAAGTTATAGCAGTTCTAAACTGAAGTGGTCGGATACTGGGCAACATACTGTAACCGTCGGATTTTCTTAATTTTGGTAAAATGTCTCAAACTAATTTACAGTTTGATGAAAATAAGAAAAAATCCATAACTTCTCTCTTGTTTTGAGATTTTTTTTTTCTTGATTTCCAATCAATCCTATTCTGAGATAAATTACCTTTTGTTCTTAATATAAGACTTTTGATTCAAGAAAAGTATTTTTGAGAGTCTTGAGAATGCGTCCGCTCCCACAATGACTTCTGGTTATACAATGCAAGCAATAAACGCCACGGAAGAATCAATACTTCACCCTGATTCGTTCTCATAGCATCATTCAAAGTCTAAGAAAATGTCCATTTTATCACGCCAGGTACACAAACCGCGAAAATACAAACCACTTGTACATAATGCTCACTAACACGGTAATAGACCCAGATTAAAATGCATCACCTTAGATGAACTGCTGCGGCGAAGGAAAATTCGGAGCCAACAAGCAGACATGGTAGACATTTTGTTGTTTACAGAGCTTAAGCCGGTTACAGACGAGCAAGTTTTCCTTGACAAGATTTGACTTGACAAACTTTATTTGCTGGTGTGTAAAGAAAATATTGTCAAGTTTTTCCTTGACAAGTGTACTTGTTCAAAAACTAGCACGCTAGTTGTCAAGGAAAAACCTGATACATTGCAGAACTTGCTCGTCTGTACGGGTCGACAAGGAAAACTTTTCAAATAAAATGTTGTCCGCTGTGCGATTGAATTGCTCGCTACGGTGAATACTTGCCAAAGAAAAATTGTTCGTTCGTTGTGAAGGCAAAACTTGTCAAAGAAAATTTGTCGTTCAAAAGATGAGCAAATAAAAATTGTCAATGACACTTGTCAAGGAGAACTTGCTCGTCTGTAACCGGCTTTATCCTACAAAAACCTGTGCATATCTTTTCCTCACGCTGTGAAAATAATTATCACAGCCGGCCGTTTTCCGCTGTAAAACTATTTTCAGGTCATGCTTTCGAAATGTTTTCTGGAATTGACCAATTAGATTAACACATCGATGTCTCATGGGAACATCAAGACCAAATCGTCATGTAATTTGAAGCGGTTTTTCTCAGTTAGGAGTCTTATTTCCGGTGCACTTAAAGAATTGAAGCAAGAACAAATAAGAGTTCTTTCACTGCAAGAAAATAACAGGATCTACATGTAAATACTGCGTTACATGCCGTACAATGAATAAATATTTCAAGTTTGTTTACAATTTGATAAGATGTAGCCGTCGCCAATTCAGACGGTGAGCTTGCTGTTGATAATCATTTATTACTATTTCTAGTGATATTTCTTATTCAGAATAATGTTAGAGTTGTTTTAATAACTTTTTTAGCAAGAATACGGCTGTGTTTGCATGCAATTTCTATCAGTATACAAAATGTTCCAGTGAACTGAATATCCAACAGATCAAATTTATTACATTTGCCGCGAATTTTCATGTCATAGCGTTAGTCTATATTTTGACAGTATTCTACAAATTCAACGGCGTCGGGGTAGAAACCGTTTGTTCCTTCCAATTGTGAGGCAGGATCGCCGAGTGGTTTGGGGCGCTGGATTTCAATGCGGTCACCCCGGGTTCAAATCCCGCTCTGGCCACTAGCTGGTGTTGTTCTGGGTAGTCCCTAGTTCAACTCCTCCGTCATCCTAGTAGTATAGGCAAAGTCGCTTCGCTCCTCGAGTGCGGGGGTCAGTTGTATGTTTGACTCCGCCTATACTACTACGGCTGAACAACCCCACACTAACCCCGCACCACCACGCGGGCAATTAGAGAGAGGCGGGTGCGCGGTTATACTACTAATGCTGAACAACCCCGTACCACCACGCGGGCAATTAGAGAGAGGCGGGCGCACGGTAACCACGATAGAAAACAAACCGCAGAGAGGGCCAACCGCCACCAACAGGGTGCGGGCTATTAGAGAAAGGAGGGCGGGGGTATCCACGAGCCAGCAATGGGGAAAAGCAGCAGAAAGAGAGCCAGCCGCAAAAAGCGGACCGCGCCACCCCCCTTCCAACAAACCCCTTGCCAAAGTCGGCAAGAAACAAAGGAAGAAATTATGCGGCCGTACTTTGCGCCGCCTCCCCCATTTCTTCCGCAGCCGCTTAAACCGCTGTCCCCTTCACTTCTTCCATTACCCCCCTCTCCACCCCCGAGGCGGGGAACTTCATTCAGGTTCGGTATTCGGCTCCTGAAGACTTTTGTAATGTTCGTTGTTTGAAATGCACTGGCTGTAATGAGGATGATATTTGTCTCAGAACCGGAGCCCCGCCCCCCCTTTTGGGTTGGCATGGATGATCCTCCCGCTCGGGTGTGGGATGAATGGTTTGGGGTTTGGGATGCAGCCGGAGTGGGTGATGTGGAGTAACGCCGGCGTATTAGAGAAACGGGTGTATGGGGCAAGCGATGACGGAGTGGCTGAAGCGTCGCACCATAAGACACGCGCTTATCACAGAAATAGACAAGTGGTTGGCAAAGGCAAACAAGGACACCATGGATTACGACCCAATGTGCTGCGTGCACACCAAAATGCAAAATGACAAATCACCATGGCAATACATTCTGAAAACGAGGGAAACCCCCTTCATTGACGAATGTGCTCTCATATCGTACAGGGTTCTGCATTCCCTTCCCGAAGATGAAAAAGAATGTATGAACAGGTGGCTGACCAATGAGGGTTTTTATGACACAGTCTATTGAACAAATGGGCGACAAGACAAAATGAGCGACGAACGCCATATCATAAGACGCAAGTTGATCCTGAGAATCAACAGATGGTTAAAAGGGTTGGACAACACAAACCTCCCCGTGGAGTTTGGGCCGATGTTGGTTGTGTGCTCCTTATTGAAGAAGGATGAATCCCGCTGGTTGTTCATTAAGAACACCAAAGCCATACACAGCATTTGTGGTGATTTCCTTTGTAAGACTTACAAACTCCTCAAATTCCCCGACAGGGAGTACATGGACCGTTGGTTGCTCGATAAAAAGTTTTGGGAAACAGCCAATTAAAGATCTGCGCAACAACATAAATGGATCTGATGGAGCAGGTTCGCACCCTCCCATCCGAGTTGCAGGAGAAAACTCGTCGCTACCACATCCAAATTCAGCTTGAAGAAAGAGAGACAATGGGTTGGCGGTGGGTGCACGAAGAGCTTTTGGTTCCTCTTTTTCGGTTTATTTTTCCGATTTTTTTCGACGAGGGTTGGGCTTTTGAATAAATAGCACCCTTTTACAGATGGATCTACAGTCAAGGGTCAACCACCTCCCACCGGAGCTGAGAGAAAAAATTCTTTCATAGGTGGTCAAACAAAAGGTTTTTGACCGCAATAAAATGGGGTGGAAATATGTTCACGATGGGCTTTGGTCATTTTTGTTTGATGGGTTTGGAATGAATTTTTGCGAAAATGAGGGCTTACATACAAAAATAACAAGATGTATGAAGCATTAGCGTTGCACTCAATTGCATGGTTATTGTTGGGTGTGTTGGCAAAAGAATCGTTTTCATAAAATTGTCGCAGACCCTTTGGTTGTTGAAGACCTTGGTTATTGGTGGGTGAAAGATTTATATTATTGTCGCCTTTCATGGTTGAACCTGTCGAATGACAATTGAACAATAGCACCCCCAAGTCAAATGAATCTCGCCCAACTCCCACCAGAGTTGAGAGAAAAAATCCTTAATGAGACAATTAAATCCCAAATTCGGGACAAGAAAGGAGTGGGTTGGGGTGAAGTTCACCAAGAGCTTTTTTCATTTTTTGATGGCGCCCCTTTGTGTGAAATTGAAGGTTGTCACACCCTTGTTAACAGCTGTGGAAGATGCTCCTTTTGAAGGCGCAACGGCCGTTGTTGGGCTTGTTGGTTGAAAAACAGGGATCACATGTTGTGTTAGTGGTATGAAATGGAGGATATTGAACAAAAGCCACATTTCTGCTCACAATGTATTGGTGGGGGGTGCCCTTTGCAAGTAAACTTCAACGATGGCCCAGAACTGTTAAGGAAGAGGTCGCCGAAGAGTTCCAAAGAGTCGTAACTGAGCCCAAAACCAATACCAAGTTTCTCTTTCACATTAATAGCGTTTCGGGCCAACGCGTGTCCCCACTGTCTCTTGCTTCTCGGAATCGCGTCAAGCGCTTTGACCATTTTTCGGTCAGCAACAAGCTTACATTTTTTTTTCGTCCTGGCCATACTTCTTTGCGCGAAAATCACAACTGGTGTAATCAGCGGTAAAGCGTCGGTGGTATAGTGGTGAGCATAGCTGCCTTCCAAGCAGTTGACCCGGGTTCGATTCCCGGCCGACGCAATGTAATATTTTTTTCAGTCTTTTGTTATCCCCTTGGACTTCTCTTAGAAGTCAATGAAGCACGAGTGACACAGCCTGGCTCCAGGGTACATTTGCCACCTTACTAACAACAAAGCGTCTTCAATTCTCCTCTGCGCCTTGCGGCCAGAGCAACGAATTCGCTCTGACTGTTTGATGGCTTGTCAGTCTTAAAAAGTAGAATGTTTTGATTTATTTTAGGAATTTCGACACAAAGTATTGTTAGTTTCCAGAACAACAAAAGTTCTTCTCTTTGAAAGTCCAGCTTCCTCGTTCCCTTAAATCTTCGTGCTGTATTCCGAGCATGTTGAAAGACCCCGATCGAGATTTCTAGCACTCTGGACTCTGAATCCAGCGATCCGGGTTCAAATCTCGGTGGGACCTTCTCCATCTTTTCTTTTTATAAAGAAAGAAACAGTTTTCTGGTGCGAGCAGAAATAACTTTGCATCGATTTACTCTTTTACATGCATCTTAACTTATGGTCCGGTTTTCTTCAACAACAACAACAACAACAACAACAACAACAACAACAACAACAACAATAATAATAATAATAATAATAATAATAGAAGTTAAAGATATTATGCATCAAATAATAATAATAATAATAATAATAATAATAATAATAACAGCGAACAGACCAGACATCATCGTTAAAGATTCAGTGAATTCCACCTGCAAACTGATTGATATAAATGTTCTATCAGATAGAAACATCGCACTGAAGGAAACTGAAAAAAAAAGCAAGGACAAAGACCTAGAACTAGAAATACAGAGAATGTGGCATACGAAAACTGTAGTGATCCCTGTGGTTGTTGGTGCGCTTGGTACAGTGAAGAAGGGTATGGTAGAGAACATCAAGAAAGTATTAGAGAGAGCTACTATGACAGAGATTCAAAAGATCTGCATGCTGGGATCTGCGCGATTCCTAAGAAAGGTGTTCAGTCTATGACAGAATGATTGACCTGAGTGACCGACGCTCTAGGTGCATGGTTTGCGCCCGGCTGATGCACAAAAAGAACACCAGCAAAGACTGTGATAAAAAAGGCAATAATAATAATTTAATAATTTTGGTTTTTGCACACACGGCTTCAGTTTAAGAAAACATCGTTTGATTCAAGGATACTTTGAATTCTTAATTTGGTTACATTGCCGACTCTTTTCTTCACTCCCTACACCTGAAGATCCCGTGTAATGGTTAGCACTCTGGACTCATATCTCGGTAGGACCTGGTCTGAACACTTTTCTTTATTAGTCTCAACTTTTAGTCTCTTCCTCATGGGAACACAAAGACACCGGTATGGGAAACCACGGATAGAATCCTTGAAGCAGACACTTGCGGAGTGGTCGCGAAATTTTGTTCGTTTTTTGTTCTCTTTTTTGAAAGGAGCGAATACGCTTTATACTTTTAGAGGTTTTATTGGAAACTGCGACCGAGGTGTCTCCCTTTGAAAATAAACCGTGTAGCTATGGAAAGCAAATCGCACAAGGGTGACCTTTTATGATTTAAACATGTCGTTGTTGGACTGTCAA